>PVHX01010715.1:0-69742 GCA_004024805.1 Geosciurus inauris | reverse complement strand
CACTCCTAGGTCTATACCCAAAAGACTTAAAAACAGCATACTACAGTGCTGCAGCCACTTCAATGTTTATAGCAGCTCAATTCACAATAGCTAAACTGTGGAACCAACCTAGATGCCCTTCGATAGATGATTGGATAAAGAAACTGTGGTATATATACACAATGGAATATTACTCAGCAATAAGAGAGAATAAAATTATGGCATTTGCAGGTAAATGGATGGAGTTGGAGAATATCATGCTAAGTGAAGTAAGCCGATCTCGGAAAACCAAATGCCGAATGTACTCGTTGATAAGTGGATGTTGATCCATAATGTGGGGAAGGACATGGGAACAATGGTGGATCTCTGTTCACAGGGGTATAAGGGGGGGAGGGGCATGGGGACAGCAAGGGTGATGGAATATGATGGTCATAACAACCCTAACTTTATGTATGACTGCATATATGTTGTGATTCTATACAACTTACAACTAGAGAATTGATATGTTATCCTCTATCTATGTACAATGAATCAATTTACACTGTTAACATGTAAGCCTAAATAAAACAAAACAAAACAAAACAAAAAAGCCCATTTTCCACAATTTTGTATATTTCTTTTTAAATATTTAATCACTTCAAAGATACTTAGTACTTTATATCACATTAACATTGGAATTGAATTTTTCTTATCCTGAATCCCTGCTTGTTTCTGCAAGTGTTATACAATTTTGAATTTTTAGTTGATTTGGCAGTTTGTTTATGAGAAATTTCCATGCCTTGGTCTCAAATGCTTATTCCAGAGATGTTTTGAGATATATTTGATCAGAAACCTAAAGGCGTTGTCTTGCTCAAATCGCATTTGGGTGTTATATATAAGGCTTCAGTTTTCAGGACCATGTATTTGATTTACATTCAAACACATGTGAATGGTGACACTAGTCTAAGTCAGCTGAAGATTTTCCAACTCAATGCCCAGCTGAGGCAGATGATCTTCTTCCTTTACACCTTTGAATTGATATCTTGATATCTATTCATCCTTTCCCTGAATATGTAGCCCAGCACCAGTATTCCATCACATCAATATGACTAAAACATCCCATGTCCTCCAATGTTTAGTTCATATTTAGTATAAAAATATACTAAATTAAAGATGCCAGCACTTATAATCATGATAATATGAAATATCTCAGGTGGTAATTACAAGCTATTGTGGGTGGCTAGTTGAATATATTTAATTAACTTTAGAATAAGTACCATAACTAGCAGCCCATAACTCAGTCAAAGCAAGGTGGTATTCTTTGTTGCATGTTTCTTATAGAAATCTCTAAAAATGTTTCTTATATCACATCTACAAAAGTATAAATTGACAGAATTATAACATACTATAGTCCACCTTCACTTACAAGAGCAATCATGGTTCTTTCTGAATCTTATTTTGGCATTAAACAAATGCTTTCCTATATTTGCTTCAGCTTAAAAATTCATTATGAAATGCAATTACAATCTTTTTAATCATGATATTACCAGTGTTAGAATATGTACAAAATTGCCAACATTTCAGTGTTTGATTTTGTCCTGCATGAAGATATATAGATAAACTCTCTCAAGTTATAAATCTCTGAGAACATTACAAAAAGTTCTTTAAAAATGAAGAAGTTGGCCTGTGTCTGAAGAAGTACCTTAGAAGAAATATTTTTATTTGATTTTTCAGTAAAACTTATAAAATTTAAGGTGGTTATCTTTAAGAAAACATTGTGCCAACACTATTTTTTACATAACCAATTTTAAAACTCACTGTCACATAGACAGCACAGTTTTACCAGGACTATGAGGCAGTTTAGATATAAAATGTCCCAAAAACTCATGTGTAAGAATGCAGGAAAGCTTAGAGTTTAAATGATTGGGTTAACCTGATCACTGCATTAATTCCCTGATAGAGATTAACTGGGTGATAACTGTAGGCAGGTAGAGTGTGGCTTAAGGAGGGGGGTCATGGGGGACATGACTTTGGGATATATATTTTGTCCCTAGTCTGCAGTCACTCTATTTCCTGGTGTGATGTCCCAAGCTGTTTTCCTCTGCCACACCCTTCCACCATGATGTTTCTTCTTTCTTCTTCACTCTGGCCCAGAGCAATGGAGTTCGCCATTTATGGACTAACACCTCTGAAACCATGAACCCCAAAATAAACTTTTCCTCCTCTAAAATTGTTCATCAGGTCTTTTGGTCACAGCAGAAAAAAAGATGATTAAAACAGAGATTGCAAATAAGCCAAAGAAAGTCCCCAGAGACAGCATGGGATACATATTATTTATTGGGAAAACCTTACAAGAAATAAGCAACTGCTCCAAGAAAAGTTCAGTGACTGCAAGCTGAACTGTAGCATCTCTGACCCTCACAGTGCTCTGTCAGGCATGATGTTTTGTACAGTGGCAGCTGACTGAACAAGTGATACAATGGCCTCAGTTCCATGCCCACTCCCACTCAGAAAGGGGTTTTATATGTTAGGCTGCAGAAAGGATGCATCAGATTGCTTAGTTTGCTTAGATGAGCAGCATCCCAAGGAATGGCGCATGTGCAAGCAAGTAGCTTTCTACAGATAATGCTAATTTGACTTAATTCCCAGTGTGCATGCGAAAAAAAACCCAGTGTCTTTCAAGATAATACATATCTGTATTTTTTGGCCCAAGCTTACTCTCATTGTTCTCTTAACTAGGCTAGGTTTTCTCAGAGCAGAAAGGAGACATTGAGGGACATGGTATCTTACTGCTCACCTTTCTTCTGGAACAACACTGTCACATATTTTAGAGACATTTTAATTTTCTTATAAAATGCGAGTACAAATCAAATCAGTTGAAAAAATGAAAATAGGAGAAGTATGAGGTTGGATATGTAAAGACTCTAGGAATGCTGGCACTGAGGTTCCAAAGTCATATGAACAGTTTCAATTAGAATTACACAGAGCAGGGCAAAGTAATATTGTAGACTATAACTTTTGGTCAACTTTCAAGTTCTTAAAAAATTTTTAAATAAGTTAGAAGGTAAGTGATATTATGAGCATTTTATTGGATTATTGTTTTCACCTATATAAATATTTATATTATTAAAATACTCATACACACTGAAATAGACAAAAAGACACCATTGCTAATGTTTTACTTTCTGTCATTTTTCTATTTCATGGTAAAGTCAGTAAGAAGGATTGTAGAGTCCACAAGATTATTAAGAGTTTCAGCCAGTGTTACAAACTACTTGCTTTTGTCTCCTCTTGTTCAGTGGATCCCAACTCAAAGATCTCCAGATATACAGACCCTGAAAAGTGGTAAAATCTAGAAGTTATTTTATTTTTAAATGAATGCATTTATCAGTTAATTTATGTTTGCTAAGAACAATTAGAAAATGCAAAAAAGAAACCAAAAACCGATCCTTCTAAGTCTCTGAAATTGAGGCTAAAATATATACTTTACAAACATATAGAATAAAGATATTTTTGACTATAGTAAATCTGGGAACCAGGTATTTTGCTACTCTATTACTGATTACGATTTTTATATGTCAAACACATTTCTTTAATCCATATTCAAATTAAACCATGTTGCTACTTTTTTCTTCCAATGGATCCCATTTCTGTGTACCTAAAATAACTTTGTGTATCTGTTTTATATAATCTATGGCTTTTGCAGTAGAAGTTAAGACATTTCCCTCAGTTGTAGATTAATTTTTGGTGGGTGGTTTATAATGTTGATGTATCATAAACTAGACAACATGGGTAAGTACTAAAGAATAACTACAAAATTATCTGAGGCTCCAACTCAATATTCTATTTGGTATTCTCATTTATTTCTCTCAAGGATATGTTTTGGGGATGGATGCTAGGAAATGAAGGAAGATTCTGGGAATGTGAACCGTATCCTTCAAGCCATTTGCAGTGTGCCTACCTCTCATAGTGGACAGAAGAGCACTCTGGTCTCATTTCCCCTGAAGGGGCTACCAAATGCAAGCAGCCACAGGGTTACCAAACAATCAGCTCATCAGTCAACAAGTCAAAAAAACAGTGACCACATTGGCAAGCACATTCAAGGTTGTCATAGGAAAACTACACAAGGCCTCTGGCTCTCACAGAGATTGCAGTTTTGAGTGAGAAACACACTTCCTGGCCCACACACCACACACCATGTCCTCTTCATAGGAAATTGGTCTTCTCTCTCTATCCTCTGTGGCCTGTGACCATAAGTATTCACTCAGCATGTACTAAGCATAAATAAGAAACAATTCTTGTTCTTAACAAGATAACATCCTCAAATTCACATTTAGACCTTCTGATTTTACAGCTGTTTCTGTTAAGAGATGATATTTACTGTCTTTTACTGATGTGGTATTATTCCTTTTCCCCACATGCCTATGTCTAATATGAACAGCACATATGAATGAGAATTCATCATTCCCACAGGGACCTGAGTAGTGGAAAGAATTTTAAGCAAACCTCCCAAGGCAGAGACTGATAAATTGCAGACTCAACAGGTAAAAAGTGTTATGTACAATTATATGAGTAAAGATTATATGCCTCACACTGGGTAGCTTCCTGAGTGGTAAAGTCCTCTAGAGTAGATAGAGTAGAATTGAAGAAAGAAGAAAGGAATTAGCGATCTGTGTGTTAATTGACTAAAAATTGGAAGTAAGAGGACAAAGTCTATCTTTTTTGTTTGTTTGTTTGTTTAAGGATTTTGCAGACCAAAGTCAAGGAAACATTACAGAGTCTGGATGGGCAAATAATGTCAAATTTGCATGTGTTGTCATTAGTTTAATTGTGTAGCTTGTTGATTGGTTATTATCTTTCTAATTAAATGGTAGCAGCTTAGAGATAGTTGTTTACTTGAGAAAGAAAAGCTAGAGATGCAAGAGCTACTGAAGAAGGGACAATTTGGAAAAAGAGAATTCTAATAAAGTGGGAGAGGATGGAACCCAAATAAAAGAGTAAGGATTTAACTTAGTCTAACTAGGGCACTCTACACTATCCACAGTGTAGCATGAAGAGGTTGACAGTAAGATTCTCTACAGTGCTTAATCTCAACAATTCCTTAGTTTAGTTTCAGGTCCTTAAATTAAAGGGGACAGTTACTACTGCCTCATTTCCATGAGCATAAATTTGTCTTCAGACTTCAAAATCTCGAAACTGTGATAAAACTATTGCAAAATTAAAATAGAATCCATTTTAAATGAACTGGCACATATATACAAGTAAGCAGTACAAGGTTTAAAGAAAAAAGTCATCAACTCTATGGATAAAAAGCAAAGGTTCTAGTTTTCATTCAAGCTTCTGTTTTGCTATTGCCGTTGTCTGTCTTGAATTCTTGGGCTTTTCCAGTAGGATTATATTTTGTATGATTTTGACATTTTGAAAATGTATTTAGGGTATGAGAATGAAACTTGTTAATCAAAATTGTGTTTTTTCTGTAATAATAGATCCCAGCCATCCAATATTTTTTTATAATGGCATAGTTTTCAGCTAGTTAACAACATGAGTGCCAATGAAAAAATGTGTCTCTAGAATGAAGCATCTTTCTTTATATTGTATCATTGTGACAGAAATGAGGCATTTGATTTCAATAAGCTTATTTAAATTGCCTAGTCTTCTGCTTGGCTATTGCCAATTTTGCACTGGCATTATTTGCCCACTTGTTACTTTGGATCCTATCACAATTGAACTATCTTGATCAACTTCCTTATTCCTGCAGAATATAAATATACTTGATGAAGTTTGCAGTTCCCTGGTTGGCTATCAAACGATACAGTATGCGTCTTCTTCCAACCCAAATATTTTGTCTTGGTCCCAGTTCTCTTCATTTTAACTTATCACAGTATGTATTTGTTCATGGGTGTGGACCAGGTTTTTTTTTTTTTTTTTTCATCCTCTTATTTAGAACATAAACTAAGTTGTATCTTTCTTTTGATCATTCATTTCTCACTCCTAGCCAAGGTTTTGGATTAGCCACTTAAAGTTAGCTTAAAAAAAAAAAAAGAGTAAATGAGCCCAATCATTGTAAACAATCCAACGGACTACAGATCTGGATTTTGGATTTTGGTCTCATTATATGTCAACTGTAATAATGTGAGAGAATTTCAATTTCTATAAAATAAATATGCATAGCTAGATGATAGCTAGAATATATATTAGATAAATAGAAAAATGAATTTTAGCAATTTTAACCTATGTTAGATGCCTTTATTTGGGCATAAGTTGCTTACTCGGTTTATTTTATGTTCACGTTAACATGTCATTCACAAATAATTATGTTTTAAAAGTGTGCTTGAAATAAGTGAGTGAATTATGAATGTTTTCTTTTTAATCAATATGATCACAGATACTACCAAGTTGTAATTTCCTGGAAAGAATCTCTTAAATCTCTTTAAATCTGTTAGGATAAAAATGATGTGTGAGTACACTGACATTCCTCTTGATGTCCTTTAAGTGTATTTATCTCATTATCATGGTGTTAATTCTGTATCCTTTTTTCATGAATATCCTTTTAGAAAGACATCATTATGTTCATTCCTTTTCTTTACACTATCTGACCTTATTTGTAAGTTTTCTTCAAGACATAGCTTGGATTTGGCAGATGCTGCACAATACAGAATTACAAGACAGGAATTTTACTTTTACCCCTAGTTTAAGAATGACTAATGTGATTTATAACTTTTCCATATTTCTTTAAAACTTCAGTTTCTTATTGATGCCTTTTATAATTTTACTTACTTTCCCTTCTAAATATCTTTCTCTTCATCATAAAACAAATCAATTAATGAACTAGACTGAGGACAGAAAGAGCATCCAAACCCTGGAGAGGAGTTGCAGCCTTGGAGATTATATATATTAAGTAGGAGACTTGGGTGATGAAGAAACAACAGCTGAAATTTTCATATACAGTTCCCAGGAGCATGGCTTGACATGGGAGACCTAGAATGTGGTCCTAGAATTTGGCAGTGATGAGGAAAAATGCTCAGCAGCTTGAGACACTTACGTATTGAAATTGCTGTTGTCAATTACTACCTTTGTCCTGATTTTTCCTAGATTTAACACCACAACTGTAATGCAGACACTCCTGATGCAGTTAGTGAAGTCAGGTATCTACTTTATCCCAGCCCAGTAACTGACATAAAGAGAAAGAGGCTTTTAAAATCTAAGTTTAAAAGCTTAATTCCCTGTCTTATAGATACACAGCACAATGTGCACTGTGGCCTTTTTTAATATTGTATGCTTCTCTATATACAAATTTACATGCATAGAAAATGATTGTCTAGTTAGAACTTGGGTGATATGTACTTTGCTTTTTGACTTAACATATGTATTTTGCTTTTTTTTACTTAACATCATCTCATGAGTTTCTGTGTAAGCATTAACACTGCTTAATAATAAAATGCTTTTATAATTGCCTCACTTACAACAGGGAAAATTGAATCTCAGAAATATTAAGGAAGTTGTCCAAGATCACACAGACAGAATGTGACAGAAGCAGAACTCTATCTGGAGATCTGTTTTTCTCCAATGCAGTTATACTCAATCCTTACTTTGCTTCTAAATTCATTACTGCTAAAAATAAAAATTGTTTTTCTGTATAAAATAACAGTGGTAACTGTATTTATTTTGTCACCATCTCTGATTATTTTATCAGCAATACAAAAAGTTAGCAATAGATACAATAAGCACACATCTAAAACTATATATATATGTTGTTTTTAGGATGAACATATAGTTTGGCACTGTTATCCTGTAAGACTGTACCTATATCATCACACCTAAACCATGTTAAAAATGATTAATACCTGTCTGTGATTCTGTATTGACTGCTAAGTTTTTCCCCACTTTATTATTACCAACATTGACTAATTTCCTATTTCTGTGTCAATCAGTTTTGCATTTCTGTGATTAAAACAGCTAACAAAAACAACTAAGAAAAGGAAAAATTTACTTTAACTAATGGCTACAGAGATTTAGTCCATGATCAGCTAAGTCTATTGCTCTGGTCCCAGAGTAAGACAGAATATCATGAAGAAAGGGCATAATGGAAGAAAGTTGCTCCATTCATGGAAGCCAGAAAGCAGGTAGAGGAATGAGAAGGAACGAGAAAGGGGCTACAGGAAAGATGAACCTTTCCAGGGCATACCCTGTGACCCACTTTATCCAGTCACATCCCACCTGTCTATACTTACCACCCACTACTGACCATTCAAATTACAATCAACTAATTAGGTTACAGCTTTTTCAAGTCCAATCATTTCACTTCTAAATATTTTTACATCAATAAACACAGAAGGTTTGGGGTCATACCTCATATCCAAGCCATAACAGTTGCAATTTATTTTCTGTTGTAAAGAATGTCTTCCCATTGCCTTACAACTAATCCAAATAATTCTTATTACCTCTAACAAATGCATTGATTGTATTGCTGTGTGAATGTATTCCTTTTTCTCATTATGTATTTCCATCAGTCATTGCTAATACATTGGAAAACTTGATTTTTCCAGATTTAAGCTGTACTATTTCACTAAAATGACATGTTGATCACTATCAATGCAAAACTTATTCAAAATATTGAGAACAGTGTTATGTTGAAAATTTTCTAAATTTTTCTATTTCTTCTTTTAATTTTTTAAAATATATAACCACTTTACTTGCAAATAATAATCATGTATTTGCCTTTTTAATACTAATATTTATCATTTATTTATACTATATACAGCTTTGGTGATGATAATTATGAATTTAGACACTTTTGGTTGCCCATTTAAGTACCAATACTTTACTAGTATATGATGTTAGTTAATAGTATGGTATAAATGTATTTTAAAGTGTTAAAGACATTGTTTATATTACTGGTTTTCCAAGGTTTATATCAACAATAATTTATGAATATTATTAAGTGGCTTTTCAATGCGAATAATGTCTTCCTTTGTAGTTTTTCTAATGTGGAGTATTTTGTTATTTTCTTGTTACACTTCCTAATTTTTATCAGATTTTATCACTAAATATTTTATTCATTTATGCTGAATTTGGTTATGTACTTTAGAATATTTCAATTCATATTTTAAGTTACTAGATGTACAATTTGTTTTTCTTGCATTGTCTCTGCATAAGGGTTATATAGAATCTTAAGGTAGAAAGCTTTGCCCAAATTTCTAGAATATAAAAATGTATGTAAACCATCTTACTTAAGTTTTCCTTATGTGATTCCCTCTATAATCCATTTTCTATGACTGCATACTCAAATTATTAATGTCAGAAAGACAATCTGTCTTCTCCATTTTACACACAAAGAAACAAGTTCAGAGAGTGCCATTGCTTATCCATCGTGACAATGGATAGGACACCATCCCCATCCTCTTGTGCCTATGCCTGTTCTTGAGGAAAGGCAGAGCTTGACAAGGAAGAAGTCTGGCTCCCTGAAACACCATGTAGAGCAACTCCACCAAGTAAACAGAAATATACAAATAAAAACATAAATCTGGGCATTCAGAAATCTAACTTGGCTGTCTGAAGATGAAAATCATTTTTCTAGGATGAATCATCATCTAAATATGTAAATATTTACATTAACTCTATTTCTGCATTGTAATTTCAGATGAGAGTCATGTGAATCCTGATTTGTCATTAGTAAGTATGGTCAGCAGAGCCTCCAGGATAGAAAGGTACATTCAGGTGAACACAATCTATTCTCATTTGCTATACTGACATTAAAAACAACAAGATAAAGAAGGTAAATAGAGGTAAATGACTGAATTAAACAATTAGGAATGGAACAAATGTCCACTATAAATGTGCTCTGGAAATTTTTCCTTTTTGTTATTGTTTTTCTTTGGTGTGCCTGGGAAAAATTATAATTACGAGTCACATGTGAGACTTTCTCATTCTGATATAAATTTTGAAAAGGAGTTAGTAAACCCAAGAGAAACATGAATCAAATATGGCCAAATATGTAAACTATAAATTCATGGTGCTAAAATGTATAATTGAAGTTTTAAAAGGTTATTCTACCACATTGTTTCAAAATCTATATTTGCAAATAATTTATTTTATGTAACACTGAAAAGTATAGCAATATATCAGTGAATCAGAAAGATAAAGGTTTCAAGTTTTCTTTTGCCCTGTGTATTGGTGTTCATAGATTAATTTGTTAATATTTAACCTGATATTCTTAAATATAGTTGAATTTCAATTAGTTTTAAATTTCACATATATTCTAAACAATTTTGGAATATTCTCTGAACTTCTACATGACACATTTTTTTAAAATGTCATGGATTTAGGGATGAAGAGGTCTTGATAAACTGATTAATTAGAAATTACTTTATTTACAAAAACTAGCTGGAATTTTCATGAATAATGTATTACCCTGATTCAGTGAATCTGGAAAGTATCTCTTGATTTTTTCTTATATAAATTAATGCTACTTGTGGGAATATATTGATGTGGATCAATCAGAAAACACTTGTAATCTTAATGAAAAACCTGAGTAGCTATAGATTCAACATAGCCAATGAATTGCTCAAGATATAAGAGCAGTATCATGTTGAACACTATATTAATGTTGCTGTTGAGTCCTGTATTCCATTATTGCTGCAAAATATTATTAAAAGCATTTGTGAATTAAAAATGATTAAGTCTATGACCTACTAAAATGTAAT
Source organism: Geosciurus inauris (assembly GCA_004024805.1). Classification (NCBI taxonomy): domain Eukaryota; kingdom Metazoa; phylum Chordata; class Mammalia; order Rodentia; family Sciuridae; genus Geosciurus; species Geosciurus inauris. The sequence goes on along the minus strand of PVHX01010715.1, from coordinate 59,081 downwards.
AATCCCTGAAAACATAATTTCAGAATTCTAATTTTTCTTCGAACTGTCATGTATTTGAGGACCTACATTAATTCATTATTTAATATGATAAAGTTTATCTTTATTTTGCATTCCATTTTAATAATTTTTATAGTTCAAGAGCGGCATTTGATCTTATGATGATTTTATCAAAGATGTGTTATTATCTTGAAAAGTTTTCTTCAAATTCCCATTTGCAAATAGTTTCATAAATTACAAATATTCACTGAGCACAAATATGTTGAAAGGCAAAAGTAACTAAAAGGTAGTCAACTGCAAGTAAACACATTGAAAATGAATGAAAAATGCCTTGACCTTATTTTCTCATTTGCTTTGTGACTTGGCCCCTTCTCCGTATTGAAGTGCTAATGTGAAACCAAGGGCTTCTTCCATGAAGACTCTATAATGCCTCCTAAACACACACACACATACATACCTTAATGATGCTTTATAATTATACATAATGTCGGGGTTCTTTGTTATATATGCATTCATGAACACAATATAAATGCCTCTTTTTAAGTGCTTTACCTAGACTAAAGCAGGCACCTGTTCATGTGACCAGCTATGACTATTTCCAAAATCTTTCTTTTTTTTTTTTTGGTACTGGAGATTGAACTCAGGGGCACTCGAACACTGAGCCACATCCCCAGCCCTATTTTGTGTTTTATGTAGAGACAGGGTCTCACTGAGTTGCTTAGTGCCTCACCGTTGCTGAGGCTGGCTCCAAAATCTTTCCTTTACAGGACCCTTTCCCATTCTAACATTTCACAATAATCATTTTTTAAGTCAAGGCCTTAAAATGTTGCACTTAAGATACATATGGCTTTGTTGGCAGTGGAATAGGTAGATAGAAAGAGAAGCAAAGGGAAGATTAGATTAATTCAGTATTTTCCAAAGTACTTTTAAAAAGTCATAGGATTTTATAAATAGTTTTTACTCATAAATTTTGGGACTTAACTGTAGTCATTGATTCATTCACTGTGAAAATATTTATTTCCTTCTATGGACCAGACACTCATTGGTATGTTAACTATAGGTACATATACCAGGAGAGTTACACATATGCTCCAGTCTATAGGGATCTCTGTGTTTCCTAAAGCTGTCAACACTTATCCCACCTCGTTATCCCCTAGCCTGCATTGCCTGGTGTTATGCATCCCATGTCATCCTCATTTGCTTTACCTATAGGGTATCAACAACTAGAAAAGAATGGGGGATTTTATTCTATAAATAGCATTGATCAATGTCTAACTATAAAGGGGTTGGGAATGCCAGGGATGCTAGGTAGTGCATATACCTGGTAGAATTTGAAAATAGGGTTTACACTTTTTTTTTTTTTTGGTACTGGAGATTGAACTCAGGGGCACTGGACCACTGAGCCACATCGCCAGCCATATTTTGTGTTTTATGTAGAGACAGGGTCTCACTGAGTTGCTTAGTGCCTCGCCATTGCTGAGGCTGGCTTGAATTCGTGATTCTCCTGTCTCAGCCTCCCTAAGTGCTGGGATTACAGGCTTGTGCCACTGCGCCTGGCCATGTCTATTTTTTTTCATTTCCAACTCACGTAAAGTCTCTTTCAGCTATATTTCCCATATTTCCCAAAGACCTATTTGGCCCATTTCCCACTGAAAACAATTTGAACGCCACAGGATAATATTCTGACTTATTTAATCACAAAAGATTATGGAAAATGGTATTATCAGTTTTTCAATTCCAATCGTTAGGGAATATTTTCTTAGTATAGCTATTTCACAACAATGTTTACTTAACACCTATTATGTATTTAAAACATATGCAAGTCATTGAGCTTGTAATTGTGAAAAATTGGACCTTTATCAGTAATGTGCTTAGGTTCTAGAAATAGCTAAATAAACAATGATAGCAAAGGCAATAAGTATGCTGTGAGATGTGAAGAAATACAAGGAGAAATCAGCTAAAAGGAGGGACACGAAGATTGAATGGTATTCTGAGGGAGGGATGCATAGGAAGTAAGGCCCAGAGATGACCTGGGGTACAATTTCTCCATGAAGCCAGTGTGAATTTATGTATTCTATCATAAAATGAGAAGTGTAGTATTTGCTACTGCTATGAAAACATGTTCACCTGTCCCAGCCCAAAGAATGGACTAAGAGACATAAGGAATAGCAAAAAGTGACACTTTAATGACTGTCTTCCAAGATTGAGTGTTTGTGGGGAAGCAGGCCCCATCAAAGTAGTTACAACCTGCATTTTATCCCTTAATCCACAAGGTTTCTTCCCCAGTTTTTCATTGGCTGAGAATTATTTCAATCTTCCCAAACATCACCTAGGTTTTACTTTCTTTTATTGGTTTATTTAAAGAAATATACCCTTAGTTGCCCCACCTCCCTTTGTTGTCTTTTGGCAAAGTCCCCTTGGATAGAGTGCCTTTTGACATGTACACAGTTTATCTCTGTTGGTCAGGTGGGGAGGGGGCTTTCTTTTCACCTCCAGTTTGTCAAGGGGCTGTGATTTTTTATGCTATGACATTAGCTCCTGCTAACTTTCCATTCTACTCTCCCCTCCAGCCTCTTTTCTTACATCCCAAGTCATTTTTCATTCGAAGCCAAATACTGTATTTTGAAAATAGACCATTGAACTTTCTATTTCTCACATACTCACCTCACATGAATTTATCGAGAATGATCAAATGGAAGTGTTGGGTAATGCAGATGACCCTGAACAACACACATTTCAACTTTGTAAAACAAATGTATTTTGTGAGAGGAAGATTTACAACAATTTGGAAAAACTCACAAACTACATAGCCTAGAAATATCACAAAAAGAAGAAAAAATAGGGATGTTATGAACCATAAAACATATATAGGCAAGACCTCTTTATCTTTTGCTTTCATGAAATATATAGAAATCTATTTCAAAAAGTAAACATTAGTCAAAACCAGACACAGATCGTACATGGCAGCATTCACAGTTGAGAGAAATGCAAATTTGTCTCTAACTGTTTAAGTTAATAATTTCTAACTGCATAAATACACTGTAGTCTATATAGTACTACTGTAACGATTTTGTAGCCAAGTCCTGTTGCTGTTTTGGTGAACCAAAATGTTGAGAGCTTTCGCTTACAGTGAGGCATGACACTAATGTCTCTCCAGCAAATTGCATATCACAGTAAAAAGTGATCTCTCACAGTATTATGTATTTTTCATCATGTATTATAACGTATAACATACAAAATAAGTGATAACAATTTTGCTTAGCAACAAGGTTTCTTGTCAACAGCAAGATAACATACAATTTGAGGGGAGTAAAAAGTAATGAACAGATTTTGGACTACCTGAATGATGGTTCCCCTATCCTCCACCTTGTTCAAGGGTCCACTGTATACTTGAATTTGGACATTTCATTTTACTATCCATAGTAAAGATTATTTTTAAATTATGACTTATTAGTCAACATACTGAAACACAAGTAAAAAATAATTTTAAGATATTTTAGTTCAGAAATATTAGTATTCTACTTATAAAACCAATATATTTTACAAGTCACAAGGTTTTTATATCTTAGTTGAAATATCCTATATATTATAAACATCACAAATTTAACATATCCAATTTTCTAAATATCTAAATGTTTAACAAAAAAATTTCCCAATTATGAAATAATTCTATGCGTCTAGTGACTTAAGCTCATAAAGTAGATACATTGCAATGTTGCTTCCAATCTTAGTGAAAATCCCTTGATACCTTTCAATAATCAGTGTGAAGATACTTAGTTCTATACACAGTTCAAATGAAAAAGTAAGATTTACTTGTTAGGCCTCTAATCTGCCAAATTCTTCCAAGCATCTTCAGTACACCAATACTAAACACACACAATTTTGCAAATGTATATATCTCTATATTTCTTTACATATGAACAAAAATATTCAAATGATAAGTTTGATTTTCTTCATAATTTTTAGTATTTAATTCAAGTTATTTTACAATTCACATTCAATGCATTTCTACTAATAATTATATCATGCTAAACAAATAAAGCTTCTATTTTCAGTATTTTTACATCAACTATAGAGATATTTGTTCAAGATGTTGATCTGAGTTCCTAAAAAACACATTGAAAAAATGGAAGTCTACAGTCACAAAAGCAAAGCTCCGTGTCTTACCAAGGGCTAAAGGGCCTACACACTACTCTAAGTTAAAACTGAAACCTACTGACAAAATCCCCTCATCTGTTGATTGAATTCAATACATTTATTTATCAGCAAATTCTGTTCTAAATTCTGTTCTAAATTCTAAATTCTGTTCTCTTTTTCCCATCTGGTAGGACCATAATTTTTATAGGTATTTCCATGATGTCTCATTGGATTCTTTTTGTCCCTCACTACCTTACATGCTGTCGGGAACAGTACGTAGACACTCATTATCCCAGGGGGATTCACATTCTAATGGGGGTAGTGTCTGATCAGAGCTTAGAGAATTAACTAAGATTACGGACTGCAAGTTGAGTAGTATCTTTCAATAGTTGGCCAGGAAATCTCTTTCCAAAGAATAAAAAATGAGAAACCTCTGTAAAGATGTGGGAAGAGATGTGTCTAAATGGAAGGAAAAGCCGTCCAGTTAAGATTGAGTAAAATGTATGTAAGTGCCTGCACATGAGTCAGGCAGGCCAGAACACAGTAAATTAAGGAGAGAAAGGTCAGGGATATACCTACCAGCCAGATCTTGCAGACACTTTTAGGCAAGGATAAATGTTTGGGATAAAAATTCATTGGAGAGTTTTAAGCAAGGGTGTGTCATAGTCATATTTTTAGAAATCTCTCCACTTATTGCTGTGTGGAAACCTGATTTGAAGGAGCTAGAATTAAAAGCAGTGAAATAAGGATGCAATTAATCAAGTGACAATTGATGGTGACTCCACTAAGGAAATAAATGTGGAGGTGTTAAGGAATGGTCAGATTCAGGATGTAATTTAGGCTTAGAATAAATAAGACTTGCTGATGGATTGAATCTGGACTCTGAGGGTAGAAAGGGAAATAAATTACTATTGATGTATTACTGAAAAATTTGGAGTTTGAGGAACATGATTGTGAGAATTTTATTTGGGGTACAGGTTTGAAATGCTTATTTAACATCCAAATGGTGATGTCAGAGATACAGTTTGATTCATATTTGGGGCTGGAGAAAAGTCAGGTATAAATATATTTTTAAATGATAAAGATGTTGTTTATATTACTGATTTTCCAAGGTTTATATCAGGAATAATTTATGAATGTTATTTAGTGCCTTTTCAATGCAAGTAATGTCTTCCTTTGTAGTTTTTCTAATGTGGAATGTTTTGTGTCACTGACACAGAGGTATATTTAAAACCAGTGAAGAGTTGAGATAATATGGAGAAATCTCAGCCATATTTTGAATAGAAGAAGTAAAAGAAAGCAGGAAAAAAAGAAGAAAGGAAAAAGAAAATAAAGAAAGTAGATGGTGAAGTATTTTATAGGAGGAAAAGGTGAATATTTATTTTCAGAGAAGCCCAGGGAAGAAAGAATTCAAGAGGAAATGCTTGATCACCTGTGCCAAACATTGCAAATCAGCTAGGGAAGACAAAAGCACAGATGTGGATTTGATAATACCAAGGTAAGGTCACAACCTGACTAAGGAGAGGTGAGAAGAGATTATGATGTGAGAACATAGTGTCCAAAGAAATTTTTCCAGTAAATGCACATTGCCCCATTCTCCTATTAAGTGGAGTCAAGAGATGAGACAATAACTAGAAGAGTATGTGACATCAAGGAGTTCAGTGACTGGTTTTGTTTTGTTTTAAGAAAAATGTGATTTTTATGCTGCAAGAACTAAAACAATAAAAATAGAAAGATTAGTCATGCAAGGGAGAGAAGAGATACTGGAAAGAGCTAAGTATTTAAGAAATAGACAAATGAGATCCAATACTCAAGTAATGGCAGATCTTTGAAGCTAGGGAAGTTTTATTCATTTTAACAAGAAAGAAGAAAAAGAGGAGAGAGTGGGTGGTGGTAGTTTGTTGATATGGTGATGAATAAGAAAGTAAAAGTGTCTCAGATAATCTCTATATTTCTCCATATATGAACAAAGAGATATCAGCTGAAAGTGTAAAGAGATTATATTTAAAACATGAGAATGAGGGGACATAAGTTAATAGTCATTTTAGAAAAAGGAAAAAATATAGCAAGAAAGTGTGGTTGAATTTCAGGGCACTGATGAGTACTCATTTGAGACCTGGGATTATGAATTGCAGTAAGACTCTTCAGAATTATATTGCAATGTTCTTGGGCAGTAAAGGAGCTAGAGAAAGTCTGAATTGCTGTAATGAGAACCTGACAGGAGAAATTGGTGAGGGAGGTAGGAATGTCGGCAAAAGAGAAATCATCGCAAAGTACAATGAAATCCAAGCAGCACAGTGACACATGAGCAACATAAAAGAGCAGATGACAATGAGAAAATGAGGAAGTGACACAGTTATTGTTGGTGATGAGGTTAATGGTAGTGGTGAGAATGGGCAGTGGTGCTGTCTGCCTAAACTCATAGGTAAGGAGATGGGATGAATGTGAATATTATATACAGTCAATTTTTGAAGTCACAAGGCATAATGATAGTGAGGGAAACAGAAGGGAAATGTTAAGCCAGAAGATAAAGTCATCAAAGAGTAAAGAAGTGTGAGTGGAGAATAAGCAAATAACAGTGACAAGAAGATGTAGCAGAAGTGACATGAAGGTATGAAATTTACCATAATAAGTCTAATACTGTAGAATAGAAACTCATAAGAATATTTCATTTTATTTCTAGAGTCTATGTTCTTAAGTGTTCCAATGAACTCTATAAATAAAAATTTTTCTCCTTTTTAAATTACTACCCTAAAGATATATAAATATGGATGACCTAAAACAAATACAGATACTTAAAAACAAATTCACCTCTATAGTTTATGTAGCTTGAAAAATATATCTATGTTGAAAAACACAAAATCTTCACTCAATCTTGGAATAAGAGTTGATAATCTTTTTTTTTTTTTTTTTTTTTGGTAAAGAGAGAGAGTAAAGGTCACAGTCATCTTCGTGGGACATGCAGGCTCTGTGGCAACTTCTCAACTCTGCTACTGTAATGGGAACATAACCATTAACACTGTGTAAACTTATGAGTAGGGGGATTTGATCCAATAAATCTTAATTTATGAAAACATGAAAACATTTTATGGATTAAATTTAACCTGCTAGTCTTAATTTGACAGTATCTTCCTTAGAGTCTAAAAATCAACTTATTTAGAATCTTAGTTCTAAAATCTATGGGTCATAAAAATCAGTAATAGCAATGCCTATGAAGCTATAGTTCTAAATATATATTTAAGTAAACAGTATTTAAAATTGCATTTTATATCTAGAAATATTTTGCCTTACAAATATTTAAACATTTGTAATTAAAGAGTGAGTTAATCAAATTTTAGCATTATACACACACACACACACACACACACACACACACATATATGGCACATGGACATATTAACATACTCATCAAAAATATTGCCCATAGGTGTCTCTTGAAAAGATAAAATCAGATAAAAGATGTTTGGAGAAAATTTTATCTTCCCACTTGCTCTGAAAAGAGTCCATTTAAATAAATTACTTAGATAGAATTGTACATTGGTCATTTGTGATTTACAAAGAATAAGAGCAAGAGATTAAGATATGACTTGGAATAACTTTTGGTTTCCAGTACAACATCTGAAATCATCACATCTAGCCCAAAAAAAGGGAAAACAACAAACTGAAAAATAACAACTCTTCTTAGATCTATTGGAAAATAGGTCATGAACCAACTGCCCCTTCCCCACCCCCAAATTGGAGAGACAGATAAGCATATACAGAGAATCACAATTGATCAGAGCATAGGTCCAAGAGCAAAAACTGCTGCTGGAGTCAGAGCTGGGGTAGAAAACCCTAACTGTAATTGACAAATTGCTGGAGGTTCAGTGTAGGCAAGTAAAAATTTACTCCCAGTCATATCAGATCCAAAACACAGAAAATCAGACAGAGAAAATCTTGAAAGAAATCAGAGGGAAAAAACATACTACTTCTAGAGGAGTAAGGATAAAGTTCCATCTGACTTATTTTCAAAACTATGCAAGTGAGAAAAAAGTAGAATATAATGCTTCATGTTGAAAGAAGAAAACTACCAACCTGAATTTATGTATCCTGAAAAATCATTTTTCAAAGGTGAAAAAGATATGAAGATATTCTCAGATAAACAAAACTTCAAGGAATTTGTTGCTAGTAAATGTGCCTTGCAATGAATTTTTTTTAATTCTTCAAAAAGAAGGAAAGTGTTATAACAGGAACTCAAGTCTTCATTGTATTTTTCTGTGTTACTATAACAAAATAACTGAGGCTAGTCATTTATAAATAAGAAGATATCTCTCATAATGTCTAGTGAGAGCTCATGCCCTGATGATAATATGATGCCTTGCTGCTGTGTTCTCCAGAGAGGGAACACATGGTGTTCTCATATGATGGAACAGGAAAAGAGGTTAGATTATTTTCCTGAAGTTATTTTAATTTTTTTTAAAAGGGCATTAAACCCATTCATAATGTCAGAGACCTTATGACTTAATCACTTTCCCAAAGGCTCCATCTGTTAACCTTGGGGGTTAAATGCCAACATAAGAATTTTAGAGGGATATATACATTCAAGCCATTGTATTCAAAAAGAAAATAAAAGTGTTAAAGAGGAAATAAAAAGAGGTAAAATAAATTATTTTTATATTAACTGAGTTGATAATAAGTTGTTTTAAAAATAGCAGTAAGGTGTAGCATTTAACATATAGTACTTAAAATAATAGAAACAAAGATTATTATAGCTTAAGGACACATGAAATAAATGAAGCTGTGTTACAGAGATGAGAATAATTGCAGACTTTGTAATAAGGTACTTGTACTACTCACGAAGTGGTATACAGTCATTTGAAAGAGAATTTGAGTGATTAGTAAATGCATATTGAAAACACTAAGGCAACCAACCACTAAATAAGGAAAAAAATAAAATAACATAAAAAATAGGATTATGCACAGTAATTAATTAAAACCAGAGGGGAGGTGGAAAAATATGAAGGACAAAGGAAGAAACTAAGAATAAGTGAAACAAAAAAGTGACGACTATGGTAGGTAATCCTGCTGTATAAGGTGATTGCTGCTATTTTTGGGCTTGAATATACCCCAGCGGTCTATATGTTAAAGATGTGGTCCCAAGGATGGCATTATTAGGAAATGATGGAACCTTTAGGAGGTGGGTCTTTGTTTTGCTTTAGATTTGGAATGGCTCCCAAAAACCACTGTGGTAGGCAATGCGGTAATTTTCAGAGGTGAAATACTGGGCTCAAGAGGGCTTTGACTTCATTTGTGGATTAATTCATTTGATGATCAATTATTGGAATAGATTTATTGTGAGGTTCTGAAAACAATAGGCGGGTGGGACATGACTGGAGGAAGTTTGTCACTGGAGGCATGGCCTTGGGGACTATGACCTGTTTCTGGGCCCTTCCTCCCTGCCACTCCCTCTCTCTTCTCTCCTTCCTTTCCCTTCCTTCCTTCCTTCCTTCCTTCCTTCCTTCCTTCCTTCCTATCTTCCTTCCTTCCTATCTTCCTTCCTTTCTTCCTTCTCTCTCCTCTCTTCTCCTCCTCTTCTTCCCCTCCTCCTCCTCCTGCTCCTCTTCCTCCTCCTCTTCCTCCTTCTTCTCTCCCTTCTTTCTCTCTCTCTCTCTCTCTCTCTCTCTGTCTTCCTCACCCTCTCTCTCTCCACCTCCCACCTTCCCTCCCTCTCTTTCTTAGTTACCATGAGCACAGAAGCTGTCATCCACTATTCTCTTCTGCTATGATGCTTCTTCTGCCTTAGGGTCTATCAACCATGAATGGAATTCTCTGAAACCATGAGCCAAAATAAATCCTTACTCTTTTAAGTTTTTCTTATCAGGTGTCCTATTTACAGTGACAAAAGGCTAATAACACAGACTAGTGGAAGGTTTTCAGGCCATTGGGGGCATGCCCTTGAAGGTGTAGTGGAAACATAATCCCTTCCTATTCCTCTTTCCTTCATGGTCATGAGATGAGCACTTTACTTCATCACACACACACTGTCATTGCCATCTGGCACCTTTACGTGCATCATCCACCACAGAGGCCTAAAAGCAATGGGTCCACCTTAACATAGACTGGTATCTTTAAAACTGTAATCCAAAATAAACATTTTCTTTTAATAAGTTGATTTTCTTGGTATTTGTAGTAGGGATGGAAAACTGACTAATGAAATCACATGTTAACTATCAAAGAACTAAATGCAAACATCAAAAGACAAACTGCCAGAGTGATGTATTTTTTAAAAATCCTACTATATTTTGTCCATATAAAAACATATAAAAACAAATAATTTAGGTTATGCTTCAGTGATATTCTGCCATAATTTGTGCTTTCTGTATTGCTCCTATAAATATACCCTTTGGCTTAATTACAATATTTATTTACAGAATTGTAAATGTGTCAGTCATTTTTTCATCACTTTGAAAAAATACCTGAAAACAACAACTGAGAAGAGAAAATTTTATTTGGTGGATCATGATTTCAGAGATTCAGTCCATAGTTCGTTTGCTCCATAACTTGGGGCCTTGGATGAAACAGAACATCATGGTGGAAGGGTTTTGTGGAAGAAACCTGCTTAGCTTGTGGCAGCTGGAATGCAGAGAGGGGAAAAGGCCAGGAACAAATATAGTCCAGGCCATGCTGCCTATAGTTATCCCCCAATAGTCCTTTCAGCTATCAATGGATTGATCCCACAAATGGATTTGTCCACTGATGAGATCAGAGCTTTAAGCATTGAGCCCACCTAAGAACCTTACTACATTGAAGATAGTGCTTACAAAATATGAGTTTTCCAGGGCACATTCCAGATCCAAACCACAAAAATAAATGTGCCCTATAAGCAATGAACTGAGTGAGAGCTATTTGTAGGATGAATCAACAGGAATATTGCTTTATTTCTTATTGCCCTGTTATCCAGGTGGAGTGTGCTGGCAGAGCTAAAAAGAAGTCAGTAGTAATCCAGTCCTCTTCAATGAAAATAAAAACAAAAGTTTCACTCAGAATTGGACTTTACTCAGCACTAGATCCAAGAAAAATAACTAAGTGTATTATTTTCTTTCTCTGAAGCAATCTTGTGGAAATATATCATTACATTGTGCTTGTCAGTGTGGCTCATGTGAGAGATACCTTCCATCTCCTATGATCTCCTAATTTCTATTTATTGCCTATATATATTTATATCCTTATCTCTGGTCAAGTAGTACATCACTGGCACCATGCCTTCAATAACAGTAGCATAGGTAACACTACTCCTTGGCACCACCCCTGAGGGTATTAGTATTTGGGATAAAGTTATGACCTACTATATTGTACCTTTAGAAAATTTAAAGGCAGCAATTTAATGTCAAACGCAATGGTATGACTCTTGCTCTCTGTGTAATTATAGTGCCTTCTGTGGTATGCATAAGTTTACAAATGAGCCAAGTACCATTGAATTGGGCAAAATAAAAGAAATATTTTGTGAGAAGGAAAATATAAATTTACCTAAGTACAGTCTTTCCTTCCCCTTCATTCTCACCTTCTCAGCCCAATAAACATAAAACCATGCCTTACTTCCCATATGGTCATTATAAGGACAGGATCATCTACATGATTAAGCCAAATCTTTTGAACCTTTCTTGCCTATCTGCTTAAGTAACAAGTGCTTCAGTTGCACATTCCACTTTCCAATGAGACAACTGTTCTGAGGGTGACAGGAGGGTGGCATGTTCAGGTAATGTGTTTTGTTGGCCCTTATTTGTTGGTTTGTTCATTTGTATTTTATAGAAGATATACTTTTAGGTTCAATACAAAATTTACTGTTTTAAATTTTCAATATTATTCTGAGAGTCCTTAGGTTACAAGAAAGAAATAGCTTAGAATAAGTGCTTATTTCAGTCAACATCCATTTATCATCCCCTCAAAGAGGTCCAGAAAGCCAGCAATGCACTCATTGAAACTTTTCCTGAGGAGTTTTATACCACAGCTATTTTCGACACTCATTTCCTATTAGTGATAGGAACCATTTCTTAGCACATTGGTGGTTTTTTCTGATGTGAGTGGAATGTGTCACTTTTCTGGCCATTGATGAGTGGCCTAAGCTGACTCCAGGAAACAGATGAAAGCATCGCCTTAGCATTCCAATATATTTCTGAGCCAGTGACTGGGTTTTGTTTTTATTTTATTTTCTTAACATTTGTGGATGTGGGGGTGAACAACATCATGATTCAATTAAATTGTCATGAAGTTTACATATGAGATTCAATTATCCAAAGCACTCAATTCAGCTCCCTATGCTTCTGAGCACAGTATGTTGATGTCTAGACCTTCTCAAAACTGATTTGCAATGCTAAGATATTTATAAGTGCTACTATATATTTATATTACCATAAATAAGCATCTTTAATAACACATGAGCCAACAGAAATAATTTTTTAATTTCAAAATATTCATAATATTCAATCTAGTTATAGAAAAAAAAGAATTTTTTTGTTGCATATCAATGTTGACAACCTTTAAGTTTTGTCCTTGTGAGTTAACATCTAGTCTTCCTCTGTTGACTTCTTTGCTTCTTTGCTCATTTTTGGTTTCTTGTTTGTTTCAGCTTTTTTTCATGGACCTAAAACATATCATCATATCATGTAGTTCATCTTAAAAGTTTGGTTCAAATTTTAATATGATAATCCCATTAGTTTATGTACCTCCCCTAAATATTGAGTCTGATGAAAATATCCCCATGAAAATAATATAAAGAAATATATAAGGTGTTTCCTTTAATTGAATTAAAATTCAGTAAAAGACAAAATAGAAATACCAATGAAAAGTCAACATTATTGCAAAGAGAGAAAAATAATGAAATAGCAAAGGAATCATGCAGAATGCTAATGTGTTTTGACATATTTTGCTAGTCCAAGACGGGCTCATTCAGTGTTCTCCCGGACAAGTTCAGTCTCTGTTCTTTCAGCTGTTGAGTGCTGACAGTCATAAATCAGTCTGCAGAGGGCAGCCGCAGGCTAAGCCATTTTAAGGATGAAGCCAAAGTTTTGCGAGAAGCCTGAAGGAAGTATTTTTGTCTGAATTCTGACAAGAATCAGTTCCAAGGAATTTAATTAAAAACATCTATTAATGTCAAACTTTAAAAATAATAGTGAAAAGATAATAGATTTGTGAAATAACAATCTCAAAAAGACATTCTTTTCACAGCAAGTAAAAATGTCAAATTGGATGTAGGTAAATTGTAAAAAGATTGTGTCTACATTTCTAACATTCACAGAACTGAATATAAATTAGATATTGATGGCTTTTATTATCTATATAAGAATTGACTAGAAGAATATGGAAGAAGTTTGAGTCAGGATTAAGATCAACTCCAGATATTTGAAAACCCAGAATAACGATGGCTTTAAAAGATAGTTATTTCTTCTAAAATAATTTTGAAAATAGGCCACATAATAATATATATGGAAACTCCACTATAATCCTTGAAGCAGGCTCCAAATTTGACTTCTATCACCCTTGGTATGCAATAACCATTCTCAATTTATTCATGGTCCAAAAAGATTACTATGGATCCAGTCATCATATTAACATTCTAGGCAGTGGAAAGGAGGAATGAAGATAAAGAACAAATTAAAATACTTAAAGAAGATGAAGAACAGGGCTGGGAATATGGCTCAGTAGTAGGGTGCTTGCCTGCAAAAGGCACTGGATTCGATTCCCAGCATCACCAAAAAAACAAAAACAAAAGTAAAGAACAAATTAAATCACTTCAAGAAATGTTCCCCCCATTGCCAAGCATGGTGGTCCATGATTGTAATTCCAGTGATGTAGGAGGCTGAGGTGAGAAGATCACAACTTAGCCTCAGCAATTTAGCAAGGACCTAACCAACTTAGTAAGACACTGACTCAAAATAAACATTTTTTTAAAGGCTGGGGATATAGCTTAGTAGTAAGTCAGCCCTGGATTCAATCCCCAGTATAGGGGGAAAAAATCTTCCCCTGACATCACACAGAGTAATTTTGCTGAAATACTATTTGCTATCACTTAGTAACATGACCATCCACTGAAGGAAGAGTGTAATTTTTTAGCAGGATAGTGATATACTAATATTAGGCTTTTATATCTAAAGAAAAATGAAGGAACAGTTTTTTGGAAACTAGCAGTCTCAGTCATAAAAAGGAAGATTAAAAAAATTTTATGATGATGTTAATTGTTAAGAACATGGATTTGGGATTTAGACAACCTATACTGAAACCCAAGCTCTGCCAATTTCAAAGGTAGACATATGGCCAAGTCATTTATGCTCTCTGGCATCATTTTCAAACTGTTAAAAGGACTAAAAGTATCTTCCAATATCATTGTATAATGTATGAATACATTGCAAGATTTAAGTTGTTTATATTTGTTGAGGATGTTTGTGTCTAAATTCTTAACAGATGTTGTTCTATAGGTTTCTCTTTTACTCTGTTTAGTTTAAACATCAGCATAATAATAGCCTCATAAAATAAGTTGAAAAGCATTTCATTGTATTCTGTTTTTTTGGAAGATATTTTATAAAATCAGTGTTAATTCTTTAATTTTAGGTTGTGATTCCCTATTAAATCCATCTGTGCCTGGAATATTTTTTCCCAAGAACTCTTAAATTGCAAATATAATTTCGTTTGTAGTATAAGAAATATTCATCTTGTTCTTTCATCTTGGTTGAATACTGGTAATTTGTGTGTTTTTAAGAAACCAGTTCTTCTAAGTTGGCAAATTTTTAAGAGTGAAGTTTTTGTTGTTTTTATTTTTTTTATTCACTTTAGGACCCCTAGTTATACCTCCATTTTTCCCTAATATTGGTGACTTTCATCTTGTCTGTGTTTGTCTTTGTCAATCTTATTAGAGTTTATTCAATTTCATTGATTTTCCCCAAGGATTTAGTCCTTCGTTTTATGAATTTGCTCTGTTGTTATTCTGGTTTCAGTTTTATTCATTTCTGCTTTTACCATTAATATTTTCTCTTTTCTGTTCACTTTAAATTAAACTTTGTTTTTTTCTAGTTTATTGAAACGAGAAATTAGATGACCCATTCAAAAACTTTTATCTTATATAAACATTCAATGCTATGAATTTGCCTCTCAGCACTGCTTCAGCTGAATTACAATCGTTAGCTAAATATATTATATATTTTAATATATTAAATTTTATTCAGTCCTATGTACCATTTTTTGTTTCCATTGAGACTTCTTTTTGACCTGTAAGTTAATTGGGAGAATGCAGTTTATTTTCAAGTGACTGGAGATTTTCTGTTATTGACTTCAGGTTTGATTCCTTAATTGTCAGAGAATGATATTCTATATTATTTAAGTCATTTCGGCCTCAGTTCTGTGACTGTCCCATTGGTACCTGAATAAAAATGTGCATTCTAGCATTTGGGGGCAGAATGTTCTAGATATGTTGATTAGATCCTGTTGCTTCATGTTGTTTAGTTCTTTCATATTCTTGGTTTTCTATCTAATAATTTTTCAGTCATTGAGTTGGGTATTAAAGTTCACAAATTTAATTGTGAATTTGACATTCTCTCTTTTCAACACTGTAAAGTTTTGCTTTATGTACTTTACAACATTTTTTTGCTATTGGTACATTCATATTTAAGTTTACAATGTCTTCTTTGTTGATTACCATTTTTATCATGTGTCTTACCTTTGTCTCCAGTAATTTTCTTTGATGTAAAGTTTATTGTATCTGATTTTTGCATTCTGAATTTATGCATTTAAATGAATGTTTTCATGGTGTATTTTTCTATCCATTTGCTCTCCACCAAACTATATAATATTTGAAGTAATTTGTTGAACATAGTATATGGTTGCATATGGTTTTTTTGTTCATTAATTCTGGCAATCTTTATTCCTAATTGGTGTATTTAGACACATTCAGTGATGGTAATTATTGACATGGTAACACTCCAGTCTTTTATACTAGTGTTTATTTTTTGTTATATTTTTATAGTTTCTTTTTAAATTGTTTCTCCTTTTTATTTTCCTTTTTGAGTTATTGGACATTTTTAGAATTGTATTTTGATTTATTTATGTTGTTCTTTAATGCATTGCTTTTTGTAGTTTCCTTAGTTGTAGTGTATATTAAAATATACATTATATACCTTATCACAGTCTACTAGTATTGATATTTTAGCACTTCAAATAAAGTATAGAGAGTCTAGTTATATTTAAGTTTCTTCATACTACCCATTCTTTAAATATACATAAACATTGGTTCCAGATGGCAGCCTAGATGGATGAGGCCTTCCTAGTCTCTCCAGGACAGGGGTTTAAAGTTGTGGAAACACTGTTTCTCAGCGAGTTCCCAGAGGATGGCTGACAGCTGCCTCCATACAGGAACTCCACTCACAAGCTCGCAGGGTCTCCAGGCCCCACCATTTGCACAGCAACCCAGCCATGCACTCAGCACAGGACTCTGACAGATTGCCCGTGCAAAACCTGCTCCTGCACAGGATCCCTGGCTCCAGAGCCCACACACCCTGCAGACATCAGGTCGCCCAACCAGACAGGAGCCCTAGCTATTGCTCCCATTTGGGATCCCCAGCTCCTGTGCAGGACCCCTGGCTGCTGCTCTTGTGTGGATCTCCATCTACCAGGGTGGAACATCCCTGTTCGCCTACACCTGGGGACATGGGACAGGATCTGGAAATAAACTTACTTCTGCACAGCACACCCACAGAGCTGCATCTCCAAACACATCATCCAACACCACCACCTAGCCTGGCACTTCACTCTATCTCTGAAGCAGACAGCTTATTTGTGAGACTCTGGCTTCACCATCTTTGACCTGAACGGGTAGATACCATTAAGCAACAGACCACTCCACCTACTCGAGGAGAATGGAAGCAATTCTGCTTATTCACATTGAGACATTTTATTTTTTCCTTCTATTCCTTTTTTTCCCTCTTTTCTTCCTTTCTTTTTCTTCTTTTTTCTCTCTCACTCCTTTCCCACCCTCACATCCCCAACACTGTGAAACCAAGTATTTTTTATGCATTAGGCTATTGTGGATATCTGATTAGTATACTATAGTTGTATTATATAATCTCATAACTTCCACCTTTACATGTTTTATTTTTCTTAATATTTATATCTCCTCATTTGTTGTACTTTGTTGTCTTCCTATTTACTGGTTCTCCCCAAATCATTTTCTCTTCTTTCTACTAATAGCCAACTTCTTTTATATTCCTCGTTCATGCTTTCTAGGATCTAATAACTATATCTTCACTTGCTATCTCCCTAACATCTCATCCTACACCCTACCCCCAGTACTTTCTAGCCCACCAGCACAAACTGTAGACCCTTGTGCAAACCTAATGTTTTTATAGTAGATGCTATTTGAATTCATAATTTCTATATATTGTGACAAAGTCATAAATGTATTTAGGAGCTATTAGGACCTACTTGGTTTAAAACTATATATTGTTTGTGTTGGGATCTGCCAATATTGGTCTCCCTTTTAAAGGACAGGTATTGGAAGCCTGTAGGGAATCTATAAGCCTATAGGATAAAAACTGTAACAGCTTGGATCTGCAGTGCTAGAAAGGAAGACACACAAACACCATGAAAATACAAGGAAAAAAGTGCCTCAAACAAACCAAGATACTACATTATTAGAATCCATGGTCACCACAGCAGAAGAAATGTCACAGAAGGAGTTCAGGATGTACATGATTAAAATGTTCTGTGAATTAAGGAATGATATAAGAGAGCAAACCTAGGCAGCAAAAGATCATTTTGATAAAGAGCTACGTAGGCAAATACAGGAAGCAAAAGATTACTTCAATAAGGAGATAGAGATTTTGAAAAAGAACCAAACAGAAATCCTTGAAATGAAAGAAACAATAAACCAAAGTAAAAACTCAATAGAAAGCATTACCAACAGATTAGATCACTTGGAAGACAGAACCTAAGGCAATGAAGACAAAATATTTAATCTTGAACATAGAGTTGGCCACACAGTGAAGACAGTAAGAAACCATCAACAGAACATCCAAGAATTATGGGATAACATGAAAAGACCAAATTTAAGAATTGTTGGGATAGAGGAAGGCATAGAATTTCAAACCAAAGGAATGAGCAATCTATTCAATGAAATAATATCAGAAACTTTTCCAAACATGAAGAACAAATTGGATAAGCAAATACAAGAGGCTTACAGGACATCAAATGTACAAAGTTACAGCAGATCTACACCAAGGCACATCATAATGAAAATACCTAGCATTCAGAATAAGGAGAGAATCTTAAAATCCACAAAAGAAAGGAATCAGATTACATGTAAGGGGAAACCAATTAGGATCTCTGCAGACTTCTCAACCCAGACCTTTAAAGCTAGAAGAGCTTAGAACAGCATATACCAAGCTCTGAAAGACAATGGATGCCAACCAAGAATCTTATATCCAGCAAAATTAAGTTTTGTATTTGATGATGAAATAAAAACTTCCAAGATAAAATTAAAAGAATTTACAGCAAGAAAACCTGCACTACAGAACATTCTTAGCAAAATATTCCATGAGGAGGATATGAAAAACAAAAATAAAAACCTGGAAAGGGAAGAACTAGACTAAAGGAAAGACCAATCAAAGGAGAAGCCCAGTCAAGTTAAAAACTAAGAATAATCCAAAATGTCTGGGAATACAAACCATGTCTCAATAATAACACTGAATGTCAATGGCCTAAACTCAGCAATTAAAAGACATAGAATGGCAGATTGGATTTAAAAG
Source organism: Geosciurus inauris (assembly GCA_004024805.1). NCBI lineage: Eukaryota > Metazoa > Chordata > Mammalia > Rodentia > Sciuridae > Geosciurus > Geosciurus inauris. Next base: position 40,179 of record PVHX01010715.1, on the reverse strand, counting down.
AAAGACTCAACAATATGCCACCTCTAAGAGACTCATCTCATAGAAAGAGACACTCACAGATTGAAGGTGAAAGGATGGGGAAAAAATGTATTACTCATATGGACTGTGTAAACAAGCAGGGGTTTCCATCCTTATATCAGATAAAGTGGACTTCAAACCAAAGTTAGTGAAAAGGGATAAAGAAGGTCATTTCATACTGCTTAGGGGACTAATACATCAATATGACATAAAATCTTAAATATATATGCCCCCCAAAATGGGGCAGCCATGTATGTCAAACATACCCTTCTCAACTTTAAGAATCAAACAGATCCCAACACAATAGTATTGGGTGACTTTAACACACCTCTCTCACCACTGGATAGATCTTCCAAACAAAAACTAAACAAAGAATCTATAAAACTCAATAGAACAATCAATAATCTGGGCTTAAAGAGCACATATAGAATATTCCATCCTTCAACAAGCAAATACACTTTTTTCTCAGCAGCACATGGATCCTTCTCCAAAATAGATCATATGCCATGCCACAAAACTAGTCTTAGCAAATACAAAAAATAGAGATACTACCCTGCATTCTACTTGACCATAATAGAGTGAAATTAGAAATTAATGACAGTTTAAATAAAAGAAGCTACTCCAATGCCTGGAGACTCAATAATATGCTATTGAATGATGCATGGGTAACAGAAGACATCAGGGAAGAAATAACAACATTCTTAGAGGTAAATGAGAAACTCAATACAACATATCATAATCTCTGGGATATTATGAAGGCAGTGCTAAGAGGAAAGTTCATTGCATTAAGCTCATTTATTCAAAGAAGAAAAAGTCAACAAATAAATGACTTGACATTACATCCTAAAGCCTTAGAAAAAGAGAAACAAAGACCAAAAGAAGTAGAATACAGGAAATAATTAGAATCAGGGCTGAAATCAATGAAATTGAAACAAAAGAAACAATTTTTTAAAATGCAAAACAGAGTTCATTCTTTGAAAAAAATAAAGTTGACAAATCCCTAGCCACTCTAACAAAAAGGAGAGAGAAAACCCAAATTACTAAATTTTTGATGAAAAAGGAAATGTCACAACAGACTCTGCTGAAATACAGAGGATAATTAGGAACTATTTTGAAAATCTATACTCCAGTCAAATAGAAAGCCCTGAAGACACTGACAAATTTATAGAGACATATGACCTACCCAAACTGAAGCAGGAGGACATTCACAACTTAAACAAATCAATTACAAGCAAGGAAATAGAAGATGCCATCAAGAGCCTGCCAACCAAGAAAAGCCCTGGACCAGATGGATTCTCAGCTGAGTTCTACAAGACCTACAAAGAACTAATTCCAATACTTCTACCAGAGACACATCAAAAAAGGAAAATTTCAGACCAATATCCCTGATGAATATAGATGCAAATTTCTCAATAAAATATTATCTCAATAAAATATTGGCAAATTGCATACAAAAGCATATATTAAAAAATAGTGCATCATAATCAAGTGGGGTTCATTCCAGGGATGCAAAGTTGATTCAACATATGGAAATCAATAAACAAAATCCATCATATTAATAGGCTTAAAGATAAGAATCACATGATTTTATCAATTGGTGCAGAGAAAGTGTTTGACAAAATACAGCACCTTTTCATGTTTAAAACATTAGAAAAACTAGGGATAATAGAAACATACCTCAACATTGTTAGAGCAATCTATGCTAAACCTAAGGCCAACATCATCCTAAATGGAGAAAAATTGGAAACATTCCCTCTAAAAACTGGAACAAGACGGGGATACAGTCTCTCACCACTCTTATTCAACATAGTCCCTGAAACTCAGCCAAAGCAATAAGACATACAAAAGAAATTAAAGGCATATGAATAGGAAAAGAACTCAGACTATCATTATGTACAGACACAGGATACTATACTTGGAGGATCAAAAAAATTTCACCAGAAAACTTCTGGAATTAATAAATGAATTCAGCAAAATTGGAGGATATAAAATCAACACCCATAAATCAAATGCATTTCTATACATCAGCAATGAATCCTCCAAAAGATAAATCAGGAAAATTACTCCATTCACAGTAGCCTCAAAAAACATAAAATACTTGGGAATCAATCTAACAAGAGTGGTGAAAGACCTCTACAATAAAAACTACAGAACACTAGAGAAAGAAATTGAAGAAGATCTTAGAAGATGTAAAGACCTCCCATGCTCTTGGATAGGCAGAATCAATATTATTAAATCTACTACACAAAGCACTATACAGATTCAATGCAATCCCAATTAAAATCCCAAATTCATTTCTTATAGAAATAGAAAAGGCAATCATTAAATTCATTCAGAAAAATAAGAGACCCAGAATAGCCAAAGCAATCCTGAGCAAGAAGAGTGAAGCAGGAGGCATCACAATACCAGACCTTAAACTATACTACAAAGCTATTGTAACAAAAACGGTATGGTACTAGCAACAAATAGACATGTAGATCAATGGTACAGAGTAGAAGACACAGAGACTAACCCATATAAATACAGTTATCTCATACTAGATAAAGGTGCCAAATACATACACTGGAGAAAAGAGCCTCTTCAACAAATTGTGCTGGGAAAACTGGAAATCCATATGCCCATATGCAGCAAAATGAAACTAAACCCCTATCTCTCACCATGCACAAAACTCAACTCAAAGTGGATCAAAGACCTAGGAATTAGACCAGAGACCCTGTGCCTAATTGTAGAGAAAGCAGGCCCAAATCTTCATCACATCAGACTAGACCCCAACTTCCTTAACAAGACTCATAAAGCATAAGAAATAAAAGCAAGAATCAACATATGGAATGGACTTAAACTAAAAAGCTTCTTCTCAGCAAAAGAAACAATCAATGAAGTGAACAGATGGCCTACATTCTGGGAGCAAATTTTTGCCTCCTGCACATCAGATAGAGCACTGATCTCCAGGATATATAAAGAATTCAAAAAACTTAACATCAAAAGAAACAAACAACCCAATCAACAAATGGGCTAGGGAGCTGAATAGAAACTTCTCAGAAGATATACAATTAATAAACAAACATATGAAGAAATTTTCAACATCTCTAGCAATTAGAAAAATGCAAATCAAAACTACTCTCAGATTTCATCTCACCCCAGTCAGAATGGCAGCTATCCAAAATACAAGCAACAATAAGTGCTGGCGAGGATGTAGTGAAAAAGGCACACTCAAACATTGCTGGTGGGACTGCAAATTGGTGCAACCAATCTGGAAAGCAGTATGGAGATTCCTTAAAAACTTGGAATGGAACCACCATTTGACCCAGCTATCCCACTCCTCAGCCTATACCCTCGAGATTTAAAAACAGCATATTACAGTAATGCAGTCACTTCAATGTTCATAGCAGCACAATTCACAATTGCTAAACTGTGGAAGCAACCTAGATGCCCTTCAATAGATGAATGAATAAAGAAACTGTGGTATATATACACAATGGAATATTACTCAGCAATAAAAAGAGAATAAAATTATGGCATTTGCAGGTAAATGGATGGAATTGGTAAACATCATGCTAAGTGAAGTAAGCCAATCTCAAAAAACCAAAGGCCGAATGTTCTCTCTGATTAGTGGATGCTGATATATATGGGGGTGGGGTGGGGAGCTTGGGAGAAATGGAGGAACTTTGGATGGGATGGGAGGTTGGGAGGGGAAATGAGAGTAGCAAAAATGGTTGAATGAGATGGACATCACTACCCTAGGTACATGTATGAAGACACAAATGGTGTGACTCTATCTTGTTTGCAACCCGAGATGGAAAATTGAGCTCTATATATGTACTATGACTTGAAATACATTTAAAAAATTAAATAAATAAAAATGAAAAAAATTACATAAACATTTTTCTTAAATATCCCTTCTATATACCTTCAGTACCTAATAATCTAATACAATAATTTTATTTTAACTATGAAACAACTTTAAGAAACTTACAAGAAGGATCATTTAAAATCCTCCAGCTACTAAAATAACTATTGAAAACCTTAAAATACAAAGTACATAAATGGATGTAATTCAAATAGACCTCCAGTTTACTACAGTTCTCTACAGTTCTCTTATGCTTTCTTCTTCTGTGTGTTGTTTTTATTTCTCAGGTTTCACATCTGTTCAAGGCCCAAAGGAAGCGAGAATTGACTTCCTGCAACTTACTCTTAAGAGTTAGAAGCATGACTCCCCAGATGGTCCTCACAACCACCATTATGTCTTCCATCTGGCCAAAGGCTCATTCCTGAACTAATTAATCCTTTCCACTAGGGAAATTAAAGCAATTTACAGTGCCTCAAAAAATCATTGTGTAGAGGGAGATAAGAGTAATCTGATTTAGGAAAAATAATCAGTGTCCATCCTAAACCAGGAAAAAGGCTCAAGTTCCCCTAAAAATGCATAGCTACTAGAGAGAGGAGGACTAATAGAAGGATTTTGTAGAAATAACAACAATATCCACTATGCTTCTCAAACACAGAACTCATGAAGAAAAAAATATTTCTACTTTTCAAATCTACAAGTGGGTAATTTCTATCTTTCATGCATCCATTACCAATGTTTTATCCTGAAACCCTAATACAGAGAGACAGATAAATATATAGATAGATAGATACAGATAGATAGATATGTATCAGAGCTTGCCTAAGAAAGTAGTCCTAGCCTATATTTAGTGTACATGGATATATGATAAGGAAACTCAACATAAAAGCAACTTGTATTTTTATTATTTATGTATGTATTTATTTGGTACCAGGGATTGAACTTAGGGGCACTTAAACACTGAGCCACATCCCAAGCCCTTTATTTTTATATATATATTTATATATATATATTTTATTTATTATATATATTTATATATTTATTGTATATATTATTTATATATATTTATATATATATATATATTTTTTTTTATTTAGAAACAAGGTCTCATTGAGTTGCTCAGGGCCTCACTAAATTGCTGAGCCTAGCTATGAACTCATGATCCTCCTACCTCAGCGTCCTGAGCCATTGGGATTACAGGCGTGCACCACCACACCTGGCTGCAACTTGTATTTTTAATAAAATTATAACCTGTTATATATTCACAGCTAAGGACAATATTACAGTACTTAATAAATTTTAAAAAGCATTCAATATTAATTATTAGGTAAGTCAACTACTAAATAATAATTATAGCCAGCCTTCTGCAACCATAGATTACAATCTGTGGATTCAAATAATGTGAATACAAAATACTAAAAGAAACGACATCTGTACAAAATACAAATATACCTTTTCTCTTATCATTATTCTCTAAACAATACAGTATAATAACTATTTACATAAAATTTACATTGGAGTCTGAGCTATAGGTAATCTAGAGGTGACTTATCTGATACAGGAGGATGTACATTGGTTATATACAAAAATTATGCCATTTTTTGTAAAGAACCATATATGTCTTTTGGTATTCTTGGGATGTAATACTGCAATAAAATTCACATGTATACCAAGGGATGATTGTAATATTTAAATGATGAATCTTGGGATATTATTTCTAAATCAAACAGCATGGTCAAAACTCTAGGTTCTATCAGATCAGAGAGCATATTTATCAATACTTCAGATCATTCGCTAATACAAAATATTAATTTCTAAACCACTGTAAATAACACTAGAGAAATTAAGCTGATTATCAGGGGTAGAAAATAAAATCAGACATGCATTTTCTTTACCTAACAAACACCTAATAACCATGATTCATTTAGCATTTTATTATCTGTGTGTGAAAGATCATGCATTTCCATAATATAGAATTATAGCTAAGAGTCATTAGTGTCTGCTTATGTTTTAGCAGCTTTTCATTCTATGGAAACAACTATATTTTCTCCAAAACTGATAATTGATTGGTTTTAAGATACTTGGTCCTTAAATTTGACCAAGTTACCAGGAGAAAATAAAATATAGTATTTCATATACTAATAAAACCATTGCAATAGAATAATATGCAAAAATCAAATGTATTCATATCTATATCTATATGTATGTTATGGTTTAGAAATCCCCCAAAAGCTCACATGTGAGACAGTGCAAGAATGTTCAGAGGTTAAATGAGTATGATTTGAGAACTGTAACCTGATCAGTGGATTAATCCTTTGGATGAAATAATGATTTGAAAGCACTACTTAAGTAGGTGATAACTTCAGGCAGGTAGGGTAAGGCTGAAGGAAGCAGGCTGACTGAGAGTGTACCTTTGGGATTTATGTCTTGTCACTGGCACTTTATCATCTCCCTTTGCTTCCTTGCCTCCACATGCTGAGCAGCTTTCCTCTACCATGCTCTTCCACCACAATGTTCTGCCACACTTTGGGCTCAGAGCAATGGAACCAGGCAACTATGGACTGAACCTCTGAAACCATGAGCTCAAAATAAACTTTTTCCCTTCTAAGTTGTTCCTATCAGGTATTTTGTTCATAGCCACATATAGCTGACTAATGCAATATTATAAAGGAAGGTAAAAATTAGAGGTACATAAAATTTTGCTTAGCAATAATATGGGTGACATAAGTTTCAGATCATTCAAATTTGAAAGATATATGAGCACTGATTTTTTACTTTTTATTAATACTTTTTAGTTATGTAAAACATTAGGATACATTTTGACATAATCATAAAAGCATGAAATATAACTTGCTCTAATTCAATTCCAGTACTTACCCCTGCTCCCCTTCCTCTACTCCATAATTTATTTATAGTTTTTTTCAGTATCTTTAAATATACTTGGTGTTGGTATTCAATGTGTTATATTCATAGATGTGCAAAATTACATATTCATGAATGTGCTACATTCATGTGGGTATGTCTGACAAAAGTTCAATCAGATTCATTTCACTGTTCTTCCCTTTTCCCATCCTCCCTTTATTCATCCCCTCAATCCACTTAATTTACTCTACTGATCTGTTCTCTATTTTTATGAGATTCCTACTCCCTATTTCTCCCCCCTCCCCTTCCCCCAGTGCCTCTTATTTTGGATTAGCTTCCACATATCAGAGAAAGCATTCAACCTTTGACATTTTGAGACTGGCTTATTTCATTTAGCATGATAACTCTCATTCCATTTATTTACCAGCAAATGCTGTAATTTAATTCTTCTTAGCTGAATACTACTACACTGTGTATATATAGCCCATTTTCTTTATCCATTCTTCATTTTTTAAAAGTCTGCTTAAAAGCTAAACCTCCTCTAATTAATCAAACAATTTAAGATATGCTTTCCCCCTGCCCTCCACTAGGGATACAGAAACCCCCCATCACATATGTAAGGGGATTTAAACAACTTCTTCACCTTCTTTCCTTTATTTTATAAATGAAGTAATAACCCACACTAAAGAAGGGCATAGAAGAAAAGTTCTGACTGCACCTTGAGTACTAATTTTGTTTCCACTGTTGCAGACCATTTGTCTTATGCATCTCATTATGTTAGCATCTCCACATGTTCCACTAACTTTCAACCAAATGTATTTGCTCACACTAAGCACCTTCAGGACTCACAAAGAAATTCCTTTGAGTCCAATATTTCCCTAATCCTGCTTTATACTAAAATCAGTTTAAGTTCAATGAATTTTACAAGGCTATACATGGTCACACACTATTCTTAGAGTCTCTTATATCAGCTCATTCAGATTTATTGTCTATATATGTATTGAGATGATTAATAATATACTGATTTCATACTTAAATATAGTTCATTAGCTAGTTCATTGTGAAAGATATATTGGGAAAAAGTAAATTAAGAATAATGTGAGAAGCTGGGCATGGTGGCTCATGCCTGTAATCCCAGCACTTAGGGAGGCTGAGACAGGAGAACTGCGAGTTCAAAGCCAGCCTCAGCAAGGGTGAGGCACTAAGCAACTCAGTGAGACCCTGTCTCCACATAAAACACAAAAATTAGGGCTGGGGACGTGGCTCAGTGGTTGAGTACCCCTGAGTTCAATCCCTGGTACCAAATAAATAAATAAATAAATAAATAAAGAATAATGTGAGAATTTTGTGAAGGCAAACTTTTGGAATTAACTGACCATTTCACTACACTAATGTTTTGGTGAACATTTGTTTTCTGTCTTCTGTCATGAATAACTTCTCTGTCTTACAATGATGAGAGCAAATAAGCATCAGGTCCACAATCTTCCTCTCTGAAAACTGTTTGCTATTCAGTTGGAAACACTGATTCTCACTAAGTATAAGAGAATGCACTCACTTGCTTTTCCTCTGACTCCTCTAGACATTTTTTCCTGATCTCACTTGTTATCTTCTCCTTTTCCATATCTAAATGTTGGATTGCCTTAGGTCATCTTTGGCCTTCCTTCCTTTTCAACCCACACTCTCTTTTTTTGTGATTTCATGCTGTGCCATAGCTGTTAATATTATGATCACAAAATTTATTCCTCTAGTTCTGTCGTTTCTTAGGGCTCTGTGGTACCTGCTCAATAATTTATTGACATAATCAATCATGTCACAATTTACATAAGCAAAATCAAATGTTCAAGTCATGACCATCCCTTCCTAAATAAATGCTTCTATTAACACTTGAATGATGAGGCCAAATTATAGACAACATCCTTTATTTTTTTTTACTTCCCCTTATACTTACATTCAAACAATTAGAAAGATGTATTTGCTAAATATACCTGGAATTTGACCACTCTTCATTGTTTCTTGCTGGCAGTAACATCCAAACAAGTTGCCCTAAGGACTCTTTGCCCCTTCACATTCAGCTCTTCATGGAGCATCCAGAATGCTCTTTCAAATGCGTAACAGACACTTTTGTTCAAACACTTTGTTAGGTCCGTTCAGGGTGTCCGGTTAGGGGTGGCCAGGGCAGCCCCAGGAAGGAAGCAGCCCACACGTCTGGAGCAGCCAGCCAGATGCTGATGTCAGCAGTAGAGGCACCACCTCCTGTCAATCAGCGGGCTTTTCCTGACTCACACTGGAAGGACTCTGACCTCAGCAGGATCCCCTGAACTTCTCTTCCTGCCTTAAGCCCTCCCCTTCCTTACCTGGCCTTTTAAAATTTTCTGTACCATGGAACACATGCGTGATTTTCCCAGACACACTCTGATGGACGGGAAAGTTTAGCCCGAGAGCATATTTCCATTAAAGCCTTGCCCAGCAGTTTTAATTCGCCTCCTTTTTGTCATCTGGCTTTACACTCTTCCTTAGATTTCTGTGACATTTAATATGAAATCCAACTTCTAACCATGATCCTGCATCATGATCTGGCCTCTGCTTGCCTCTGCAATCTCATTTTCTCTACTTCTTACTCCTCCAATTCAAACCCAAAAGAGATTTTTTTGTTGTTGTTCCTCTTTAAATTTTATACATATGTTAAAAATTCTACCTGTAGGAATTTTTTGAAGTAAAAAGGGCAAACAAGTGATGATGCTATATTTACAAAAATATTTGCTGTGATACTGTTAGTAATATAAAACTCTGAAATGACATAAAAATGTGAAATGTGTTTAATAAAGCATCACTCTAGGAGTGAATGAAATAATAAATTCAGAAGCAAACATTCCAAGATGTGAAACTGTATCCTACAGATTATTAAGTGGAAAAAAATCCTATAAAATGGCCTATATGGTATGATCCTGAATTTATTAAAATTTAACATAACATACATATAAATATGGAATACATACACAAATATATTAACAATAATAAAATGTTAGCTTTTATTTGAGCTTATTTAAGTAAATTTATTCTGTAATAATGCCTATTGAAAATTATTTTTAAAATATGTGTAACTCTAAATTCTGACAATTACAACACATAGAAAATTTGAAAACAAGTCCACTTAATGAAGCCTGTACTATGAAATGCACGAACTTGCATCTTCAAATGACTACTAGGTGTTAGGTCAGAGGCAGACCCAGAAATCAATCTCTCGCCGGCCGCCACCAAGCCAAACCCGCCAGAGGCGCACTTACCCTGCCAGAACTTTCGCTTGGAAACACTTCCCAATTGTTCGTCTCTCTCTCCCCATCCCCCTCACCGCCCGGGGCCAGCCCTCCCACCATCGCGCATGCTGAAGGCAGCACGCAAGCGCCGAATGCAGCACGCATGTGCCAAACACGCCCACATGGTAGCCCCCAGTAGTCTGTACGGAAAAAATAGCGAACCTCTCATATGAGAATCACCATGGCTCTCGGCTCATCCCGGAAGGAATCTGACCTCACCAGCCGCACCGAACCAATCTCAGAGGACACTGGACTCTAGGTCAACACCTCTTCCTGGCCTCAAGCCTGCCTTTTCCGGATGGGGGAAAGGCCTTTATAATCCTGTGTAGCATGAGGGATGGAGCCTTTTCTCTGACCTGTTCGAGCCTGGTGACTGGGTGGGGAACTGGTCCGGGAGCGTATTTCTCAGAATAAAAGCCTGTTTTGGTCCTATTTTATTTCCATCTGGTCATTCAGCTTACACTAGTGTCTGTAGATAACAGCGTTTGATGTTTTCAATTCTATCAGAGTTCCAATAGAAAGGACTAGTGTATGGGTTCATCCACCTGTGTAGGACCCTAATAATGAGAATTGCAAAGAAATTCATCCAAAGGACATCCTTGTTTTCTGATATCTGGGACTGCAAAAAAGAAGGTAAATATTGACGCAGAGTCCCACAAGGCAAGATGGTTACTGTGGGGACTCCCAAGACATAGAAATATGGTTAGAACAAAGAGTCTTTCTATAAGAATCTCAACACAGGTATAGCTTGACTTTAGACTTCAAGGGCAGGAACAGAAATGAGAACCCATTTGTCTTATATATCCCCTGGATTCCTGCTATTACAATATTGCCATCACCTTGTCTAAGAACACAGGGGCTGATTTTTTTTTTTTTCAAAAATTTCACCAATATTTTCTTATTGCTGTGCAATTATAGAAACATTGCAGCTTAAATAGCACGAATTTATTTTCTCACGATTTCCATGGGGTAGGACAGACATGGTGTAACTGGGTACTATAATCGCTCAGTTCACAAGGCTACAATGAAGGTATTAGCTGTGCTCCTTTCTCATCTGGAGATTTGATGCTTTCCAAAATCATTCAGGTTGTCCATAAAATTCATTCCCTCACAGGTGTAAAGCTGAGGGCCTCAGCTGTTGCTGGCTGTCGGTTGCTTCCAGGTTCTTGCCATGAAACCTCTTCAACATGTCATTCTGCTTCTGCAAGGCCAGGAGGAGTGAAATCCATCACCATTTATTTTCTCTTCCTTATAAATAAGTCCCAAGGCCTGCCCACATTCAAGAGGGAGAGATCGTTCTGGATGCAAATGCCAGATGGGAGGAATTATTGAAGATCACCCTAGGGTATGTTTTTCACCAAACTAAACCATAAAAAAGTAAATAAATTAGAAAAATTGGGTCATAGTTATTATGAGGAAGAAATATTTGAGATCCGAGAACAAAATTTTTAAAATATATAAATCATGAGGAGACAAGTGAGGAAGCTGAGTAATATATCCAAAAGACTAATACATTATAGCCCAGGACCACACACACACACACCCACCAGGATAAAATAAACAGATGCAATTAAATAAATAATGGAAAATAATTATGTTTACTCGATGGAAAAAAAACATTAAAAAAAGTTGAAGTCTGAAAATCAAACGGATTTCAAGTTCCAACCTGTATGGCAGAGAAACAAAAACACACAATGCAATTCTTCCTGATTATACAAGCTAATCTACATTTTCAGGCTTTTCTTGCAGGTGCATATATCTTCAATTAATAACTTAATTAAGAAGCAACATCAGATGTGATAAGTTAAGGGAGAAAAGCTACCCTGTTGCCTGGTTCCCTTACCACCAAATATAGAGCCATTTTGGAAATAAATTTATTACCCACAAAAATAAAAACAAATCCTCAGTTGACTCCTAGAATCAACCTTAGATATTAAAAAACATATTAAGAACATTTTTAAAAGAATGCTTACTCTAGCACAGCTTCAGACAAACTGAATTTTCATAATTTGGGGATTTGATAAAGACACCTTGATCCTTTAACATTAAGACATATTATCAGCTATTCAAAAGAGTAAATTTGGATCAATGATTTTTTAGTGTTTCCAAAAGTATCTTATTCTAGGAATGAAGACAAAATGTGAGAAAGTATTTTTAGTTTAATATTATTAAAATATAAAAAATAAACAATAACTTATATTTATAAATATTTAAATTTTTACACAAATTGTTAGAGAATGTGCCCAAATTTGATACATGAATAATCTAGAGGAAAAGAGGAAATTGTACTTGGAACCAGAAGAGGTAATGAAAAGATCCAAGCAGAAAAGGGAAAAATTTTTAATTACTCTAAAAAGAATTCATATGATATCTTATGTGATTAATGTAAATAAGATTAAGTATATATATTTAAGTATGTTAGGAAATTAAATATATTTTGAACTAAAAATTTTTGATTCTCTCAAATTGGCTTTTCATAGTTATATAGTAGACAGAACAATAACAAGTAAAATGCACTTTGTGTTATTCCTCTGAGTTTTGGGGAAAAAAATGAGTGGACAAATGCAGGCATACATACCCCACTCAATGTGGTTCTAGCCTCCAGATTGTAACCTTAAGATTTTAGAGAAAACTTTTTCTTTTATTTTCATATGTTAAAAAATGTTATTGGATACATGCCATCTGTTCCCATGTATTAAAAGTGAAACTTTCTAATACCTATTATTTTATGCATTCAACAGAATATATTTGTGTATATGTATATATGTAATATTAACATGTATACTTAAAGATATATATGTATATATATTTAAATTACTCAGTTATATTGAAAATTATTTCAAAACAGAATAATGAAAGAAATGTATGATGAATAATAAATATGCTTTCTTCATGTCAATAAATGTTGAGTTTTGTTACCTGGCAATGTTGTAAACCTGGGCTTCAGCCAAACTATCACCTACTTTCTTTTTCTGTATAATTTCTTACAATGCTGGAGTTTTTAGAAGACTCCAAGCTTATCTGTGATGTGTCTCAGGTCATTTTGAAATTTTTATTTTATGTAAAAACTGTGATTTTGACAGAATGTTTTACATATTTGGCATAAGAATAACTTAGCAAATTTAAGCAGCCGAAAATACTCTTTTGCAATTTCTAAAGGAATAAACTCCATCTGCATTATAATACATGTATATCAAAACAACTAATTTTTATTATATTGAGAAATATATTTACAATATCAAATATGCAACTTTAAGAATATTTTATGTGGCATTATTCTATACACAGAAGAATTAATCGCAGGTAAACAAAACTAAACACACTGTTACTGGTACTTTTTGAAGAATCCTAAATTTTTTTTAATTTTTAATTTTTTCTTTTTAGTTATACATGACAGTAGAATATATTTTGATATATCATACATTCATGGAGTATAACTTGAAATTTTTTGATCACACATTATATTGAGTTACATTGAATGTGTATTCATATATGAACTTAGGAAAGTTATGTCTAATTCATTCTACTGACTTTTCCATTCCCATCCCCCCTCCATTCCCCTCACTTCCCCCTGTACAATCCAGTGAACCTCCACTCCTACCTCTACCTGACCCCACTTATTGTGAGTCAGCATCTGCATATCACAGAGAACATTCAGCCTTTGTTTTTTGGGAATTGGCTTATTTCACTTAGCATGATAGCTTCCAGTTGCATCCATTTACCAGCAAATGCCATAATTTCATTCTTCTTTATGATTGAGTGATATTTCATTGTGTATATATACCACAGTTTCTTTATCCATTCTTTTTTTTTTTTTTTTTTTGGTACCAGGGATTGAACTCAGGGGTACTCGACCACTGAGCTACATCCCCAGCCCTATTTTTTGTGTTTTTTATGTAGAGACAGGGTCTCACTGAGTTGCTTGCTTAGCGCCTCGCCATTGCTGAGGCTGGCTTTGAACTTGCGATTCTCCTGTCTCAGCCTCCCTAAGTGCTGGGATTACAGGCTTGAGCCACCACGCCCGGCTTCTTTATCCATTCTTGAAGGGGACCCAGGTTGGTTCCATAACTTAGCTATTGTGGATTGAGTTGCTATAAACATTGATGTGGCTTCATCACTGTAGTATGCTGATTTTAAGTCCTCTGGGTGTATGCTGTGGAGTAGGATAACTGGGTCAATTCTATGGTTTCTGAGGAATTGCCATACTGCTTTCCAGGGTGGTTGCACCAATTTGCAGTCCCATCAGCAATGTATGGTGTACCCTTTTCTGCATATCCTTGCCAACATTTATTGTTACTTACATTCTTGATAATTGCCATTCTGACTGGAGTGAGATGAAATCTCAGTGTAGTTTTTATTTGCATTTCTCTAATTGCTAGAGATGTTGAATATTTTTTCATATATTTGTTGACTGATTATTTTCTTCTGTTTAATGTCTGTTCAGTTCCTTTGCCCATTTATAGATTGGGTTACTTGTTTTACTGGGTTAAGTTTTTTTGACTTTTTATATATCCTGGTGATTATTGCTCTATCTGAAGTTCAGGAGGCAAAGATTTTTTTTTTTCCCATTGTGTAGGCTCTCTTTTCATGGTCTTGATTGTTTCCTTTGCTGTGAAAAAGATTTTTAGTTTTATTCCATCCCATTTATTGATTCTTGATTTTACTTTTTGTACTTTAAGAGTCTTGTTTAAGGAAGTTAGTTTCTAAACCAATATGGTGGAGATTTGGACATACTTTTTCTTCTGTTAGGCACAGGGTCTCTGCTCTAATGCCTAGGTCCTTGACTCATATTGAGTTGATTTTTGCACATGATGAGAGATAGGGGTTTAGTTTCACTTTGCTGCATATGGACTTTCAGTTTTCCTAGCACCATTTCTTGAAGAGGCTATCTTTTCTCCAATGTATGTTTATGGTGCCTTTGTCTAGTATGAAATAACTCTATTTAAGTGGGTTTGTCTTTGTATCTTCTACACTGTTCCATTGGTCTTCATGTCTATTTTGGTGCCAATAACATGCGATATTTTTTACTACATCTTTGTGGTATGATTTAAGTTCTAATATTGTGATGTCTCCTACTTCACTTTTCTCACTAAGGATTGCTTTGACTATTCTGGGTATCTTATTTTTCCAAATGAATTTCATGACTGCCTTTTCTATTAATAGGAAGAACATCATTGGAATCTTAATAGTAATTTCATTAAATCTGTATAGTACTTTTGATGGTATGGCCATTTTGACAATATTAATTCTACCTATCCAAGAACATGGGAGATCTTTCCATCTTCTAAGGTCTTCAATTTCTTTCTTTAGAGTTCTGTAGTTCTCATTATAGAGGTTTTTCTCTTCTTTTGTTAGATTGATTCCCAAATATTTTAATTTTCTTTTTGAGGCTATTGTGAATGGGATAGTTTTGCTAATTTCTCTTTCAGTTGATTTATCACTGACATATAGGATTGCACTTGATTTATGGGTGTTAATTTTATATCTTGCTACTTTACAGAATTCATGTATGAGATCTAGAAGTTTTCTGGTGGAGTTTTTTGGATATTCTAAATATAGAATCATATCATCAGCAAATAGGTATAGTTTGAGTTCTTCTTTTCCTATTTGTATTCCTTTAATTTCTTTGTCTAATTGCTCTGGCTAGAGTTTCTAGAACTACGTTGACTAGAAGTGCTAAAAGAAGGCATCCCTGTCTTGTTCCTCTTTTTCAGGGAATGCCTCAATTGTTCTTCATGTAAAATGATGCTGGTCTTGGGATTAATATATATAACTTTTAAAATATTGAGATATATTCCAATTATCTGTAGATTTTCTATTGTTTTGAGCATGAATGATGCTGTATTTTGTCAAATGCTTTTTCTACATGTATTGATATAATTATGTGATTCTTATCTTTAAGTCTATTGATGTGATGAATTATGTTTATTGATCTCTGTATGTTGAGCCAAATTTATACCCATGGAATGAAGCCCTCTTGATTATGGTGCATCCTCTTTTTAATATTTTTTTAAATTTTTATTTGTTTTAATTAGTTCAATATGTTTTTTGATTTGCCAGGATTTTATTAAGAATTTTCACATTTATGTAGATCAGTGTTGTTGGTCTGAAATATTTGTTCCTTGATTTATCTTTGTCTGATTTTGGTATCAGGGTGATACTAACTTCATAGAATGAGTTTGGGAGGTACGCTCTTTTTCTATTTCATTGAATAATTTGAGCAGGATTGTTGTTAATTCTTTAAAGATCTGGTACAATTCGATTGAGAATCATTCTGGTCCTAAGCTTTTCTTTCTTGGTAGGCTTTTGATAGTGTCTTCAATTTCATTACTTGACACTGATGTGTTTGATTTTTTTACATAATCCTGATTCCATTTATGTGGGTCATATATGTCTAAAAATTTGTCTCTGCCTTCAAGATTTTCTATTTTATTAGAATATAAATTTTCAAAGTAGTTTCTGATTATTTGTATTGCAGTAGTGTCCATTGTAATATTTTCTTTTTCATCATGAATTTTAGTAATTTGAAGCTTGGCTAAGGATTTATCAATTTTATTTACATTTTCAAGAATCAACTTTTTGTTTTGTTATCTTTTGGGATTGTTTCAATTTCATTGATTTCAGCTCTGATTTTAATTATTTTCTGTCTTCTGTGGTTTTTAGTGTTGATTTATTCTTCTTTTTCTAGGGTTGTAAGGTGTAATGTTAGGTTATTTATTTCGTGACTTTCTATTCTTTTGATAAATGAGCTCAATTCAATGACCTTTCCTCTTAGCACTGCCTTCATAGTTTCTCAGAGATTTTGATATGTTGTATTACTATTCTAATTTACCTCTAAGTATTTTTTTACTTTATTCCTGATTTCTTCTGCTATCCATTGGTCATTCAGTATCATATTATTTAGTCTCTAGGTGTTAGAGTAGCTTCTTTTTGAAATTTCATCATTGATTCCTAATTTCATTCCATTGTAATCTGATAGAATGCAAGGTATTATCTCTCTCTCTCTCTGTGTTTTGTTTTTTTTTTGTTTGTTTGTTTTTTTTTTTTGCATTTGCATAAAGTTCCTGTGTGGCCCAAGAAATGGTCTATTTTAGATAAGAATCCATGTGCTGCTGAGTCAAAAGTGTATTCAATCATTTGGGGATGAATTATTCTGAATATGTATGTTACATCTACATTAGTAATTGTATATTTTAGTTCTATAGCTTCTTTTTTTAGTATTTAGCTTCTTTATGGATCTATGCAGTGATGAGATGAGTGTGTTAAAGTTACCCAGTGTTATTGTGTTGTAGATGTTTTTGCTTCTTGAAATTGAGAAGAGTTTTTTTTTTTTTTTGTTTAATGTACATAAATGCTCCATTGTTTGGGACATATATTTACAATTGTTATGTCTTGTTCATGGATAATTCCCTTAAGTAGTATGAAATGTCCTTCATTGTACCTTCTGATTAACTTTGGCTTGAAGTTTACTTTAACTGATATTAGGATAGAAACCCCTACTTGTTTATAAGATCCATGTGAATAATATATAATTTCCCATCCTTTTCAACTTGAGGCTACAGATGTCTTTTCCTATTAGGTGAATCTCTTGGAGAAAACATATTGTTGGGTCTGTTTTTAATCTAATCCGCCAGTTTTGTCTTTTGATTTATGAGTTTAGGTCATTTACATTCAATGTAATCTGCCAGTTTTGACTTTTGATTTATGAGTTTAGGTTATTTACATTCATGTTATTATAGAGAAATGGTTTTTATTACCTGTCTTTTCAATATATTTCTGGGTTTTAATTTGAATTAGTTTCTTATTTGATTGACTATTCTTCTAATGTAATTCCTCTCTTTGATAATTTTCTCTTTTATTTTTTATTTCTTCTTCATGAAATATCTTATTGAGTAGGTATATAGGGCAGGTTTTATAGTTGTGAATTCTTTAGCTTTTGCTTATCATGGAAGGTTTTTACTCCATCATCAATTCTGAATTTTGCTGGGTATAGTATTCTTGGCTGATATCTATTTTCTTTCAGAACTTGGTATATATTATTCCAAGAGCTCCTAGCTTTAAGGGTCTGTGTTGAAATATCAGCTGAGATCTAAATTGGTTTCCCTCTAAATTTTGCCTGTTGTTTTTTCTCTTGCATCTCTTAAAAATTTTATCCTTATTCTGTATGATAGGCATATTTATAATAATATTGTTATGGATCTGTTGTAATTTTGTTCACTTGGGGTCTGTAAGCCCCCTGTATTTGATTTTTTATTTTATTCTTAAGGTTTGGAAAATTCCCTGATATTATTTCATTGAAAAGATTGTTTATTCCTTTGGTTTATATCTCAAAGTCTTCATTTATCACAATAAACCTTTAATTTGGCCTTTTCAGTCTATCCCATATTTTTTGGCCGTTCTGTTCATTGTCTCTTAACATCTTTTCTCCATGATAAACTTTATTTTCAAGATTATATATTTTGTCTTTATTGCCTGAAATTCTGTCTTCCAAGTGGTCTAGTCTGTTGGTGAGGCTTTCCATTGAACTTTTAATTTGGTTTTTTGATTCCTTCATTTTGAGGATTTCTGCTTTATGTTTTTTCAGAATCTCTATCTTTTTATTGAAGCGATCTTTTACTTCTTGAGTTTTCTCTCTGATTTCAATCCTTATATAGTTCTTTACCTCACAGATCAGTTTATGTACATTCTAAACTTTCTCTGACACTGTTTTCACTGTGGTGTTGATGGATCATGTTATTGGAATATCTGTTTGTTTGGGGTGATATTTTCCCTTGCTTTTTCATGATGTTTGTGTGTCTACTCATCTAACAGTATGGCTCTGAGGTAGTAGAATTTCTACTCTGTGGACTCATACTGTCCCTGAATGTCTCCAGTGCCTCACTGTTTAGGGGGAGACAAATAATAAGAACAACCAATGCAAACAATACATAGCATTAAACTGAGTAGTTCTAGTTATGATGTATACAATGTTATTTGCACAATAAACAGAAATGATATGACTTGTTATTGCCTACAATAAAAACAGTAAG
Organism: Geosciurus inauris; assembly: GCA_004024805.1. Lineage (NCBI taxonomy): Eukaryota > Metazoa > Chordata > Mammalia > Rodentia > Sciuridae > Geosciurus > Geosciurus inauris. Next base: position 21,112 of record PVHX01010715.1, on the reverse strand, counting down.
TTTGCCAAAGAGTTTACAATTTTGAATGGTGAACAGGGAAAGGACAGAAGTGATATAGAATGTGAAGATTATAAGGCAGAAGGAAAGTAAATAGAAGTAAAAAATTATAGGAAGAGTAAAAGAGAGAACAATAAAGATTAGCTGTTAGCAGAAGAAAAGAGAGAAAGAAAATCAAGGGAAACATGTGAGAAAAAAACTATATATATAAAATAAAAATTTAAAAATAAAAATAAAAGAATACAAAACAAAACTGAAATATACTAAATATTCTAGTCCTCAAAAAAATGATCCATTAAAAATAACTCACTTTAAAAATACTAGAAGTAGCCAGGCATGGTGGCACAAGCCTGTAATCCCAGCACTTAGGGAGGCTGAGACAAGAGAATCATGAGTTCAAAGCCAGCCTCAGTAACGGCAAGGCACTAAGTAACTCAGTGAGACCCTGTATCTACATAAAACACAAAATAGGGCTGGGGAACGTGGCTCAGTGGTCAACGCTGCTGAGTTCAATCTCCAGTACCAAAAAAAAAAAAATACTAAAAGTGAGAAAAGAAACAACTATGAGTATGTATAAATGACCATAACCCATTAAGGTAACAATTAAATAGAGAAGAAAAAAAGGGGAAAAAAATTTAAAGAGAGAGAAAAACAAATCATTGAAAAGTTAAAGAAATGTTTCCATTGGAGTTCAAAATATTCTTAGCTTCTCATCTCAGCAATGTTAGGTGGAGTCATCTGGAGTGTGATGTTCCATCCTCTAGGTTTTGGGAGTGAGAGAGGTAATCCCCATAGGTGGAATTCCTGGAGGCAGTGTTTACATTTAGTTGGGCTCCAGGCTCTTCACTGAATGCCATTTGGTCTGGAGATTTTAAATCAACACATCTCCAGGACACAGCAATTTCCAGTCTATGCTAGAAGACTGCACTCCAGGCTTCCACTGGTATGGTAGAAGAGCTAATTCTTAGTCCACTACATCACTTGTGGACTCCACATTTCCTGGTCTTGGGTTCAGTCTCCAAATTCAATTCCTCCTGCACCCACACTCTAGAATTCCCAGCTAGGCATGTCTCTCCCAGCCAGTCCTGCAAGTAACCAGATTAGAAAGGGAGGAGGAGGGCTGGGTGGATTTCCATGACCACCATGTCTCTTGTGTAAACTACTCTTCATGATTTTTCTTTTGGTCACTTAGGCACACTCTATATCAAGCAGTTCATGTTTCTTAGGCCTATATTTTGGGCCAAACTTGAGTTTGCCAGGAATCAGCTCCTCTAGCTGCCATCCCCCCATGCCACAGCTGCAAATGGTTCCTTCCTCTGTCCTCCACAGGAAAAAAACTGCTTTTTTTTTTTTTTCCTCACACAAGGATATTGTGCAGTGTGCCTTTCAGTTTAGTTGGGCAATGTTATTGATCTCTAAATACTCCATACCAAAACACACCTCAGGCCTCCTAAAAATGTGAGTTTCTTTAATTCCCTTATCCCTCCACTTTGGTCACAGAGGGATTGCTCTGGCTGATGCTGGGGATTTCTTATTTATTTTATTATATCCAAACTCCTTAGTCTCCAGTCCATTTTGAATGTTCACTTTTCAATTCCAGTAAAGTCTCCCTTTTTTTGTTTATTTGTTTGTTTGTTTTTGGTTCATCCACCTTGCTGAGAAGCTCTCTGTCTGCTTTCTTGATTTTATGTCACAGAGCAGCCAGGAAAATGATCTTCTCTATTCTTTCCTGAAAAATCCCATTTTGCTGATTTATCTTCTTTTAGTGTCTACTAAAAATTGTTATTTGTTTAAGTCAAATCTTTAGAAAGCCTTTAGGCTCCTAAATTTTTCTGGGTGGCCTCTGAAACTTTCAATGCACTCAGCATGTTTTCCAAAGCTTATCACTGCTTTCATATTGGAATTCTGGGGTTACTCTTTGTCCCCCTTCTTTGTTGTTTCGATTTGGTCTTGGTTGAGTTTGGTTTGGGTTTTGGTTTTTGTCAAACTGCTATACTACACATCTCTTCTATATTGAGTAGTCCATTTCTCTAAATTATACAAAGAAATTTTTCATCATCTCTAAAATTTCAGGGATTATTTTCAGCAATTAATATGTCACTGACTGAACACACCACTGAATATCTAAATCTGGTACTATCTAGTTCTTTTAAAAATATTCCACTTAGAAAAGTTATGAATTTAATTTTGTCTCAGCTATTAAAATGAATATTCACATACACTTTTTTCATAGGGCATTTTTCTAAGGCATTTCAATAAGCCATATATAATGGATTGATCTTCTTCATGAAAAAAAAAAAGGTCTGCTCTCTGAGAGGGTCATTTATTCATCAGGTCAATTAAGTACATACAGTGCAATAAAATCACAGCATCCATACATGAGTAAAGCCCAGCTCCAGCAAAGAATCCTGAGTAATTTGTTCCCACAAAATTTGGCACATCTCAAATACATAAATAAACTTGTAGAAATCCATACTGATGAGGAGGAATGTAATGTGTTCACAACATAAAACCACTTTTGAATTATTTATTCAAAAACAATCCAATCACTTTGTGTGAGCATATTTTGACACAAAAAACCTAGAGCAGCAATAATATGAGGCCCTTCCTTGAAAACAGTATATCTGTATTATTATAATCTTCAAAGCCCTATTGTGAGATTTATTTTTACAACTTAATTTTTTAGAAGAGTTGTAGGTTTAAAGTAAAATAGAACTCCTTAACCCTATACATGCATAAACTCCCCCATTTGTGATGATTGATGAACTTACATCAATACATCATTATCACACGAAGTTCACAGTTCAAATTAGTGTTCACTCTGTGTTGGGCATTTCATGGATTAGAACACACATCCACCATCCAAATTATGGACTTATATCCACAATTATAGAATCATACACAGTAGTCTCACTGCCCTAAATATCCTCTGTGCTCCTTCCTGTGCCCCCAAAACTGGCAACCACTGAGTTTTTACTGTTTCCACACTATTGCCTTCTCCTTTCCAGAATGTCATATAATTGGAATTAGACCTCTTGTGACTGTCTTACTTCACTTAGTAGTATGTATTTAAGGTTACATTATATTTTATTATGGCTTAATTTTTAAGCACTAAATTTTTTGTTATCTGGGTACACAACAATTTATTCTATTGAAAGAAATCTTGGTGGCTTTGAAGTTCACAGCAATTATGAATAAACTTCTATTAACACCTTTGTGCTGGTATTTTTTTCTTTGGAACAAAAGTTTTCAAATCCATTGAGAAAATACCAAAGTGTGTAACTACTGAATCAGATAGTGAAAATATCCTAAGTTTTTAAAATAACCAAATGGTCTTTTGAAGTGGCTATACCATTTTATATTCCCACACCATGAATGAGAGTTTCTTTCTTTGTTTTTTTTTTTTTTACATCTTCATCAATACTTGATTTTGTCAGTATTGTCAGTATTCTTTATTTTGTCCATATTAATAGGCACATAGTGGTATCTCAATTTTGTTTTAATGTTCATTTCCTGATGACATATGATGTAGAGCATCTTTTTCTGTATTTGTCATCTGTATATTTCTGAGGGATTTGTTAAGGTCTTTGGTCTAATTTCAGTTGGATTATTTATTTTCTTATTTTTGAGTTTTAAGATCTCTTTGTATATTCTTAAAGTAGTCCTTTATCAGATGTTTTTATATATATATTTTACCTCCATCTGTGACTTGTCTTTTCACTTTATTAGCAATGTTTTTGAAGAGCAGAAATTTTTAAATTAAGGAAGTTCACCCTATCAATTCTTTCATTCATAGATCATGCTTTTTTGGGTCATACCTAAAAATTCATTATTTATGGAATCTGAGCAAATGACTTTGGATATGCATTAAGATTCTCTTTTCTAGAAAGTTGAAAAGAAATGAATAAATAACTTTTTCATCATTATCATCATAAAAAAGAAATGATGAAAACATTTCTTTAAAGATTTAGCAAAGTAAACATTTAATTAGCATTATAAGAGAATATAAAATTCAGGGAATTTACATTACTCATAGGTAAAACCCACAATTAATGACCTTATTTGGTAAATTGTAGACTGTTTTTGACCTTTAAAGCCATGTATTTTAAATATTTTAATTTATCTATCATAAATACTCTAATCTTTTGTATAAGTCAGATGTGGAGAAAAATAATTAAATGATAATAAATTTGTTATATTGAATATCTTGATAAAGTTAAATGGGCTAACACTTCATCTGTTTCATGAGTGTCTGAAGAGAATTGTGATTTTAAAAATGTGTGGTTATTCAGTATGGACAACAACTAATTTTTAGCTATAATAATATCTAATTAATGGTTATGAGACTTTTCCATAATAGGTAGAAATGGAGGAGTATGTGCTGAAGTGTTCAAAGTGTCTCTTTTCCTTTACTTTCCACCTTTTATTTAAAGTGGTTATAATGGCAAAAGATGAAACTTTATTGTAACTAATAAATGAAAATTATATCATTTCTGGCATTCATATGACACATTTTATATTTGCAGCCAAATAAACATAAAGCATGCCAGAGTACTAAGCTCTGTAATGAAATTGAAGGTGAAGAGGAAAAAGCAGTGACAATCTCTACCAAGAGAAGAGAAGGGAAAAATATCAGCACCTGCCAGAGAGAAATGGCATGAATGAAAAAACCCAGCAGCTCATAAAAGCTGAAAACTAACCAAAGGTCTCCTGGAATAAGGATTAATAGGGTCTTTAGAATTAAATTTCTACCTAATTTAACTATTCCAGTGCTATTTTTGTAAACAGATTTAGGGTTCAAGTCATTGAATAAATAATACAAACTTTTTAAAAGAAAAGTCTATCATAAGACTTGGCTAGATTTTATCAGCATTTATGTCAAATAAAAAATTTATATTATTGTATTTTAAATAATACACTGATTATTCTCCCACATGCTATTTTTCTATCACTTTCTAACCAAAATGCCTGTTGGATTGCATTCCTTTCTTCCACCTAAGATACCTTGCTATCTTGCATATCTTTTTTTTTAATGAACTTTTTCTTCCTTTCATACATACTTTAGTTTTACTTCATATAAGTATTTATTCTTCCTATTAGTCCATTTTGCATTATTAGAATGAAAGATGTGAAGCTGGGTAACTTTATAAAAATAAAGCTTATTTAGTTCACAGTTCTGGAAATGTAAGAACTTATATCTGTTGATTGTCTTCTTGCTGACAGAGTTCTGAGACTGCAGAGGCTATCACATGGAAAGTAATAGGGAGTATGAGTGTGGGGCCTCTGGTCTCTCTCCCTCTTCTCAAAATACCACCAGTATTCAATCATAGGGATCCCATCCTGATGACATTATCTAATCCTAATCACTGTCCAAAGGCCCCACCTCTAAACAACCATAGTCTTATTATATTCTACCCCTTAATCTACAGCAGGGATTAAATTTCAACACAAAAACCCTTGGAGGACACATTCAAAACCATATCCAAACCATAGTATTTTTCAGTGGGGGCTGGGAGAATATTTGTATTAGAATTAAATAAATAATAGGGATTTAATATGTGTATTGGCAATTAAATTTATTGAGGACACATACCAAGTATTTCTAATATTAATTCTTTTGGGTTGTTAATTACTAATTGAAAACCAGTTGATCTATTATGTCTCATGAGATATAACGGATAACAAAACCATTACTTATTCTAAGTTTGCCAAATGCTTTTTATTTACTGGATACTTGTAAAAATTATTTATTCAATCATATAGGATACATAGTTTTTGATCACTTTAAAAATGAAAATGAGACTTGAACAAGTTTATTAATGGGTCAAAGTAATACAAATCTCTATAATATTAGAACTGAAATACAGATATATCAAATATAAATTATATAATCTATTTTATTTCCATGAAGAAAACATGTGCTCTGAAAAGAATAATTCTATAGAGAAAATATAAAAATCTAAGATTAGCCAAATTATAAGCATTGATGGAAAGGAAACAACAAATATCAAATATTAGGTACTTACATTGTTGGAAAAGCCAAATACTTTTGAAACCTATACAACAGGATGTGAAATTCTTACTTATCTCTCTTAAGCCAAATATATTCAAATGACTTTATGCTTGAGATGAGTAGAGAAGAAATAAAATTAAGTAGTCATAAGCACTAATTCCAGAAGAGAACTTCAATAGGCTATTGAAACATAGAATTAGTTGAAGGCAATAGACCAAAAAGCAACCATGGAGGCCAGCTCCTCTAGAAACTAGAACTTGATGCCAGGAATAAAGTATTGATACTTATTCGGAAGGTGCCAGCCCAGGGCGGTGAATGGAATGAAAAAGGAAGTGATGCAAACAAAGATGAAAGATGCCTATTGCTTCAGGATGAGCTTCAAAGAAAGCACATTGTCAGAAAAGACAGTAACCACAATACTCCACAAAAGGTACAGAGGGAGAGAGCCCATCTATCTGGCCCTCCCTTTCCATTTTACATTATTCTAGACTTTCTTTGGCAGGTTAATTGTAAATTGCCTCCAACAGTCCCACAAAGGAGCAAGTCTCATATTATCTGATGTGGCTTTTCATTCAAGCCAAGAAAACAAAGGCTGACTCAGGGTCCATGTGGGCACATAAGCTATGAAGGACTTTACCTAGCTCAGTAAGCTTGGCAATGGTGATAGCAGCATTACCTGAGTTGTTAGTGAGGCCACCACAAGGAAAGCAACAGCAGAGTATGAAACATCTAAATTTTGCTATATTTGAAATTATAAACCAAGATTGAAAATGTGTGGGATTTTTCAGCTCAAAAACCAACCTTTATGCTTTTAAATTTGCATAGTTAATTAAATTCTTGTACTTGTTATAATAATGCAGTACAAATGAAACATCTTAAGCAATAGAAATTTATTCTTTCACAGTTCTGGAATTCAGAAGTACAGAATCAAAGGTAATCAGGGCCATCCTCCCTGTGAAGTTTCTAGAGGAGAATATTCTGGTCTCTTCTGAATTATGGTAGCTCCAGTCATTCCTTGCTCTGTGTCTATAACCCCAGTTTCTAACTCGACCTTCTTTGTGTCTGTATCCACATATTCTCTTATTCTGTCTCTGAAAAGTACAGTTGTCATTTCCTAAGGACTCTGATAATCTGGGATGATTTCATTCTCAGATCCTTAATTGTATAGGCAAAATGCTTTCTCTAAATAAGTTACATTCAAAGTTTCTAAGGATTAGGGCATGGACACATTCTGGGGGCAGTGTGTCACTATTCAACCCACTATACCCAGGAATAGGCTGTTAAATGATACATCATTTCCAACATCCAACACAGATGTAAGATGAAATACCAAGGTTAATGAAGAATCCCCCGATGACTGAATCAGGAGCACAGAAGAACAGAAAAGGAGGCTTATCCAGAATTCAGCACAAGGAAGAAACAGATAGGCTAAGTCTGAAAAGATCTCACAATTGGGGCCAGACAGATGTGTAATTTCCAACCAGCAAGATTGAATAGATATTAAGGAATAAAATCATTGGTGTTTTCCATCCTTTCCTACTCTTTATTGTAGTTACACCATGCTAGGTCTGTTCTGCCACCATAGACATCTATGTGTGTAGAAGAAAGAATGAAAGGGAAATAGGTAATTTGCCTTTAATTTGAAAGTTATCATAGCATAGGGTGTTAATGTTCCAATCCAATAGAAAGGACTGCTTATCACACAGATTTTAAATTTAGTGATTGTGCTCAAATTCCCTTACTTGAGTAAGGAATACATGTGATTAATTATGTGAAGAAGGGTGAATATGGTCAACTGGCATATACTACTAATTATCCACAAATATGTGTTTTTTCTTTCATATTTGCAGAGTAGTAGCTTGTAATTGGGGTGTAGGCTACAGGAAGACTCTTTTTCAGTCCTTTTTACAGCAAGATGTGGCCATGTGACTTTTCACAATCAATGCAGGATAAGTGGATGTAGCAAATGCTATGCTTAGCTGTGTCCTGAAAAGTCATTTGAGTGTACTTTGCCCTGCTATTTCTCCTTTTTTTGCTGGCTGGATAAACTAGAAGGACCTTGAAAAATCCATGTTCCAAAGAGAAAAGTCATTGGTAGCCTATGTCTCTGAATGTCTTTGTGAAACAAAGGTTTTTGAGCTGTTCAATGATGTATAAGAGTCATCATAAATTCTTACATAGGGGAGAAATAAAGAACTTTGTCCTTTAAGTCTTAATGTGTTGAGGTCTTTTATTACATTAGCTAAGCCTTTTACTATGATTAATATCTGTGACAAGAAAGTTGGATAGTTCACTTCAGTTAAAATAATTTTAGCAAATATTATGCAAACAGTGTTCTAATTGTTATGGGCAAGGAAAAAAGATAAGTAGACAGGATTAATAACTTAAGAATCTTTTAGGTTAGTGGATGTGTTTGGAGAAAAAATAGACTAAAACTAGCATATGAATAGCTAAAATATAAGCTATCAAATTGTAATGCTTGAGAAAAGGGTCAAATGTATATAGGTAAATCAAAGATGATGTCACAAAAAATGTGATGATTGGAATGAAGATTTGACATGGACCAGATATTGTCAGGTAGAAACTGGGGTGCAAAAAGTTGAATACAGATGCTTCTTAACTTACGATGAGGTTAAATCCTTAGAAACCCATCATAAATTGGAAGCATTGTAAGTTGGAAAGAAACTTAATACCTATTGTCTAATACCAATAGTCCAACCTGTTGGACATCAAGGCTCAGCAACACTTTCTACCACTGAGTATTGTTTCTCCTAGCAATCTTATGACTGATTGGGAACTGAGATTCAGACTACATATCGCTGGCCTAGGTGACCAAAATCCAGAATTCAAAATGTGGCTTCTACTCAAAGCATATCACTTTTGGACTATTGTAAAGTTTTAAAAAATGGTAAGTGAAACTATCTGTAGTTTTACACACTATGGTTTAAAGATTCATGGTGTGCATATCAAACATATGATAAATTCCTAGTATGTACAAGACATTAGCCACATTCTGTGAAAAAATTAAAATTAAAAAATAAAATTAAAAATAAGACTGGCTCTTTTCCCAATGTACTAACCAGTTAGCCAGGAAGATGAAGCACCTACAGAATTAATAGCACTATGGGAAGAATTTAATAAGTACTATGAGACATTTAAAAAGAGGTCCATAAAATTCTTAACACTTTCAAGTAGCAAATGCTTTCTTTTTGTAAAAGGGAAAAAGATAATGACACCACAATGTGATTGTTTTCAATGTTAAGTGAGCCAAAGACTGTGAAATGTTTATTTGAGCACCTGGAACAGGGTAAATGTGCTGGTGTTGAGAATGCTGTTGTGTTCATTGTCATTGTCATGTGACATCTCTGAACATCCCAGAGATTGTGCAGAGATTAGATAAGCAGATTTAAGGTCAATGTTGGTAGAAAGAAATAGCTTGCACAAACTATAAAACTACATATATCCAGAGAACAGGGAACAGTTTGATTTCACTATAACATGACATATACAGGGTAAAAGAAGATAGCCTCCCCAGACTGCCACATGAAGGGGACGTTATTTGACTGGACACAGGCTTCAGGTTACATTCAGCTGAGCAGAGAAACTACAAATGAAAGTTATCATTAGAGTTTGGGCCAGCTAAAAATTCAGAGAAACTGGACAGTAAGGTGATCCAGATAGGAGGTTATTTGCACAGTCTAATGAGAAATAATTAAAGAATAGAGACATAGTCATAGCTGCAGAGAAGAAAAAGAAAAAGGACTTTGAGAAGTACCTCAAGGACAGAATTTTTAGACTTGGCAACTGATTATATGTGAGAACTGAAAGTAAAATGAGAAAGAGAGAGAAGTGGAAAAAAAAAAAAAAAGCTCTCAGGTTTTCAAGTGACCAAAAGAGTGGAAGTAACAAGAATTGAAGGAAAGAAGTAAACAAACAATGCTGGTCTAGGAACTATCAAAGAATTGTGTTTTGGACATGATGTGTCCTTTGAACTAATAGAGGATAACCGTATTTGTCCTCAGATTTTTTACTTAGCAACAGGACATTTCAGAATTGTGTGGGAGTCAGATCAGCATGATGTGCACATTGAGTTCTAAGGTAAAGATGGCTAAAGCAAAGTATATTAACTAGGATTGTTTTATTTGATAGCCCAGCAAATTTGCTGCTCTTCATTTTGAAGGGAATATTCAAGAAAATGCATGTCGGCACAGCTGTACAACTTGGCATTGCCTCTGTCTCTTTAGATGGATACCAATAATGTGTAGATCTCATTAACAGCCCTGTTGATTCCACATCTGTGGCCTTGCTGCTCAGGCTGTCAGATAACACTAGTAATGAGACCAAGATTGTATGTGCAGTTTCCTTTGAAGGTGAATACACATTTTTGTTTGGTCTTCATTCTTTCAATGATGTTCTATTTGTCACAAGGCAGATTCATAAAGAATAGAAAAACTGTCTGTCATTGGAGAAAAATTATAGGACTTACTTTCTTGTTTTCAGCAAATTCATTAGATTATTTCCATATATTCATTACTTTATCTTTCATCTGTAATCTTGGTGATGGAAATTTATTTGAAGGCTTATATCATCTAATTTTACACATTTACCAATGTGTATGTATGGCATTTTTTCCTCATGCCTATTGTCCCAAACAGTTTCTGTTCTTTTCTTCCAAAAAGACAATACTTTTCATTGAATACTCTAACATTGTTAGTATTTCCTGCTGTCTAAATTTATGTGAGCACATACACACAAACAAACATACGTCTGGATAGATGGAAGTTTCAGAATATCAGCTTAGAATGTCAGCCTGACATGTAAGCTTGGAGTGGGCCATGCATGGTCATCATATGTAGGAGAAACCAAATTTTGCTGAAGCCCAACAAGAAAGATGAAAAAGTCACTTTGGTGATTTCTCCGGGCAAGGTCATGATGAGGAGTGACCAGGGATAAGGTTAGGGTATTGTTGTGTCCAATCTTGGGTAGCACTTCCTTTTATGGGACTCAAGTGAGGGGCTTGCTTCATTCATTAGCCTGGTTTGTTTGATAAGTTCATGGCCTGGATTTTCTAATACGAGTTTGATATTCACATGCATCCACATGCTTCTGATTGATTCAGGAAGTTCTCTGGTAGTCATTTTTGATCAGCATGATTAATTTATCAGTTTGTGCCTTATGGTCATTCTAAGCAGATGGTAGATGCTTACTTGTACAAACAAGGTGTACAGTCTTTTCACTTCAGCACTTAAATTAGCATGCAATACTTTATAGCAAACTACTACTTTAAAAAATGGAGTAACAGGGATTAGGCATAATCTAAGAACTATGCATCATGTAGTGACTCAGAGCAGAGCACAGGCTGCTCTCCACAGAAAACAACTCTTTAAAAGTAGAATAACTTTCCTTACCTTCTACCGTTTGATATTACAAATGATTGAATTAAATTCATATACAGTAAGTCATAATTTGAAGTCATTTGTATTAAAATTATTTTAATATTATGAATAATTCAATAAATTATTCAAAGAATTAACAAAATCAATAAAATGCACATGCAAATATGTATTTTGTTATAAGCACAATGAATTAACAAACTTGGTATAGTGAACACCACCTTAGTGAGTCATGGTTTCTACATGACTCTATAAAAACTTATGCCAAATTTGATTCCATTAAATTGCAAATTTCTAAAGATATGTTGGAGTATGTTGAATTTTGAAAGTGCTTGTTGGCTAAGCACAAATAAGCAGTGTGTTTCTTATATCTTTCAGGAAATGCATAAGAGTACCTGACTTTGCAATTAATTTGCATGAGAAGCAAATTTGAATGTGCTATTAAAAGTCCTAATGGTGCATGTGTTGCAGCTGCCAAATTCCAAAGTTTCTAATTAATGACTATGCAATAAAGATTAAAATAATGTGCAAAATAATTAAGAATGAAGCTTACATATGGCATATCAGCTTTTAATGAGGCTTTTCAAATTTGCAAAGACCAATAGGTAGAGCATTTTTCTCATTGAGAGATGTTTTTCTCTATTATTGTTCTTCAGAGAATCTAGATGGATACTCAGAAACAGTAAAGCATGTTAAACTTTCTTATGAAAGTAATTTTTTAAAATGTGTTTAAAATGTAGCCAACATTTGACTGAAATCTCTTTTGTAACTAAAATTGCTTAAGCTCTCCTATACTATATTATTAATTTTCAGATAAACAAAAATGTTTGAAATTTACCTATTCATATATTTTGTAATGAAACTAAACTTACTATCAGTTTCCTTTTTCTAAGTTTTTAGAACTCTTTATTAACTTGTCTTTTTTTGCATTTTTCATATTATATTTTTGATAAAGATATATGGATTCTTAGCATTTTTAAGATCTTTAAGAATTTTAAGTGGTCAAATATGACTTGACTTTGATTTAAACATCTCCTCCTACAAAAGTTAGCAAAGCTGCTTTTGGCTGTAATGCAAAAACAAACAAACAAAAAGCAGTGTTCTTTCTGAACTTGAAGAAAGTATTAAAGAAGTGGAAGAAAAGATTACATTTCTGTGTAGTTTTCTGTGTAAGGTATGTGGTCACATCATTCTGATACTTAGCAGCATAGAACAATTTGCTCTTAGGCTTATTAGAGCTATCTTCTCAAGGATGCATAAACCTTCTGACTAATCTGTAAGATCTGATTTAAGGTTAAGCCAATGTCAAGCAGAAAATTTGCTACTTAAGATGTATTGCTAATAGGAACCTGGGTCTCCCAAGAAAATACTTCAGCAGGTCATCTCTTATTGAACAGGAATAAAAGGAGAACTTTCTCAATGATTTGATGCTATTGGTGACCCAGATGATCCAGACTGAATGGGTACAGACACTGCCAAGCAGCCTAAGACCAGTCTTGTCATTAGCCTGCCAATCACTCCTCACAATGAGAAAAGTCTAGACTTCAGAAAAAGATTGAAGACTAAAATTGAGACTTCTATGGAAATAAAGGATGCTGAGTGTGGTTCTCATACATCCTACATAAACACCCAGTGAATGTGCTCAAAGAATCCCTTCTTCATGGGGTATAGAGAACACAGGGACATATGAAGCATGTGGAGACAAGGCTAAAAACTGAAACTACGTGGAGTGTTCCATTGCATATAACTTAAAATGCAAGCATTAACTGGTCAGGCTAAAATGATACACAGAAAACAAATAACAAAACTTTGGCTTTATTTTATATTTGAATATGATTTTAATGTATACAATTGAGATATACATTTATGAACATCATTTTAAAGCCAGATGACCAAAAGCAAGTAAAATAAAACCGCTGGACAAGCTTTATTTGGGGATGTATGCTCTCCGGCAAATTCCTGTTCAACAGAGCGGAATGGGAGAATTGCGCAGGGGTTCCTCAGTACAGAAAATTTAAAGGACATGGTCAGGAAGGGGAAGGCTTAATGCAGGGAGAGAAGCGCTTGAGGCAGGAAGAGAAGGGCTTGAGGCAGGAAGAGAAGGGTTTCTAGAGTCCTGTACCCTCTGGGATTAGTCAGGGGATCCTGCTGAAGTCAGAGTCCTTCCAGGATGAGTCAGGAAAAGTCCACTGATTTGGTAAGAGGCGCCATTTCTGCTTATGTATCAGTGTCTGGCTGGCCGTTCCTTTGCACATGCAGGCTGCTTGCTGCTTTGTTCCTTGCGGCCAGCAGCAGCGGGGGTGGCCATGTGTGTGCGTTCTGCCTTGGCCTCGCTAACCTAACAATCATAGTTTCAGGAGATTGAGTATTAATAAAATTTCTATCTTAAGAAATTAGTGTCATCACTTCTAATTTGGATATGGACACAATGATCATTTGAGAAATGTTTCATCCAAAACTCTAACATGGGTTAAACTTCATTTCAACTCACCAGTATTTTTTTCTCTCTTCCTCCTCCTCTCTTCCTCCCTCCCTCCCTCTCTCGCCCTTAAGGTTAAAGACGTCTACCAGCTACCATGACTGTGAAATGAGTGAAGGGAGGTGGCACTTACCTTCCTGAAAGATCTCCATCTATCCTAGAAAAGTCATAAATATTACTGCTTTTTACTAGCCTATCCTCCCTGCTCATTCCTGTCGATTATCTGTAAATCCATAATACACTGGAGTTGAAATGTTGTGTTTTGACCAAGCTTTCTCTTCTCTATTCTTTGGCTACTGTATAAAGCCTTTATTTCTCACCAATGCTCATCCTGGACATTGGTTTTCCTGTGTGATGAGCTTCCAAACTAGGATTTGGTAACAATTTTTCCATATGCTAATTGGTGCTTACAATTTAAATTCATAATTTCTCACTGTAGTTCTAGGAGGCAAAATACTTTCACCCCTTTTTAACATGAGGAAACTTAGACACAGAAAGTTAAGAAACATGCCCAGTGTCCCAGCAGCACAGTAGATGAGCAGAAGCAGAAGGCAAGGGCTCCTCAGCAATGCCTTATCCTCCTTTGTAACTCTATCCTGTGGCTGAGTCCTTCAAGAACCTCTCAATAGACAAGGCTTAATTGGCAAGGACGAAAAGTTCAAAAAGGTGCAGCGAAACCAAATATAGGGTTGGGATTGTAGCTCAGTGGTAGAGCGCTTGCCTACCATGTGTGAGACACTGGGTTCGATCCTCAGCACCACATAAAAATAAATTTAAAGAAAGGTATTGTGCCCATCTACAACTTAAAAAATTTTTTTTTAAGAAAGAAACCAAGTATATATCAAAAGCATGCTTTTGTGAAATGAACGAGGCTCAGAAAGACAGATATTGTGTGTTTTCTCTCATATGTGGAAGCTAGTAGAAAGCAAGCAAACAAAAAAGGATGTAATGAAAGTAAAAAGGAGAACATTGAGAGTGAATGGGTACAGGGGGAGGGAAAAGGGGAAAGTAAGGGGATTTAGTGGGGAAAAAATGGATCAAATAATATTTTATGCATATTCGATATACCACAATGAAACCCACTATTCTGTAGCATTAATATATACCAATAAAAACAAACATGTGCTCATTATAATGTACATGTATTTGGGGTAGTTTAGGGATACTGAATTTCATGGTCTTTGAAGCCACCACTGGAAACAGGTGTTCTGAGATAAGATAGGATATTTTTATTTATTTGGCACATGTTTATAATTGTATTCTTTATAAATGTCTAATATTGGGTCTGGGGATGTAGCTCAGTGGTAGAGAACCTACCTAGAATGCAAAAGGCCCTGGGTTTGACCCCAGCATGGCAAAATAAAACAAAAATTGATATTAAAATTATTTTTAAAATCAGAGTTTTTTAAAAGAATATTATTTTACTCTATCATTTCATATTACTTTATTAGTCTAAAAAAAGAGTACATTGCACATGCACCAACTTAAATCTCCTATACAATTTCCGACACCTACACAGCCCACTTAAAAAGAGGACCATAGTGTCAGCAGTCATTCCACATCAGGGCTGCAAAAGATATTCCATTTTAATTACATTAATTATTTGTCTTTCCCAGATATTGAAATTATGCTTATTAATTCATATATAATTAATTTTATATGGATATAATTTTCTCGTTATCTACTCCAACCTTCATTTATTGAACTAGGGTTTTTGCAATAGAAATGCAAACAGCATTTTCATAGAAAATATTAACTTGAATGTTTGATATAATCAATTTTGTATTCATAACAATATTTTAGAAACTCAGTTGCCTCATTTGACCTGTCTATATTCATTTACATAGTTCATTTTTCATTGGTTAAGGAATTGTATTCTAATAGCCTTCTTCAGGATAAAGTGTGTGTTGTTTTGTGTCACATCTAGGCGATGCGTCTCTGCACTGTTGACACTGTTCAACTTTCTGCTTTGTTTTTCTGTTTTTTGTTTGGTCTAGAAATAGAAATATACACCTTATAAATGTCAAGTTATAGAAAACTGGGATGTGTCACATTGCAGACGATGCTTCCAAGGGAGAACATAGAAATGAGAAAGGAAAGCGATTTCCACATTATCAGCATATAGGACAACTCACAGCCACTTCAGAGAGGGATTGAGAGGTAGCAGGTTGGAAAGTGAGGAAACTGAGGGGTGTGGAGAGGAGGTAGCTGTTTGTGTGGGGCGAGGGGAGTTGTGAGGTGGCTGTAGATAGATAGATGGACCTATACTCATAGAGATATATACATACACACATACACATAGAGTATTCAACACTAACTTTAAAAATCATATAACAAAATAACAAAAGCAGCATTTGAATCCTTTAGTTAAAAAGTAAACAACACAAACATTAAAGTTTACATAAAGAATTAAGGAGACTCCTCCCCACCTTTCAAACTTTTAAAAAATTTTAATTACAGCTACCAAAAATATAGAGCTACATAGTATGTGTGGGGTGGCTACACACAAAGGTGATGATTTTATTAAAAGTTCTCCAGCAGATCTGAGCGTGAGACTGAAAAGATGCAAAATCTTTCCATCTATTAAAAACAATCCAGAAAGAATCCTTCCCTAATACACAGTGGTATCATGTTTGACAGCCTGAGAACTCTGCTGCACTTCCTTCCCAGCAGGGGGAAATGGCTTACCTTGAGGCAGGTGACACATTAAAATGTTCCTTCTGATGGGTGATGTTTAGTGTCAAGCCGAGCTTCTCTTGTGCAACTGAGAATGAAGTTCTCACCTTGGTTCTGCATGCCCTGCTACATTCAGTGTGTGGATGGCATGCTGCCCAGGTTGTTAGTCATTCCTGTGACCAGTCTAGGGAAGCCACATGAGATTTTGCTAAGAGTCCTGGCCTGCTGGCCATTAGTCCTCAGTTCTCCTCCTATCTTTTCTATCATGAGTGATTATACACTCACCGTTTAATACTTCTAAGCCTCAGTTTTCTCAACTGCAGAATGGACATATCTACCCTTTTCTACCTCACAGTATTGCTATGACAGCCAAATGAGTTTGATAGCAAATATCAAACTTCATTGTTCCTGTCTTTGTTTCCCAGCCTCCACGAGATGAGCAGTTTTGCTCCACCACATGCTCCACCATGATGTGATGCCTCCCCACAGGCCCAGAAGCCACAGTGCCAACCAACCATGGACTAAAATTTTGAAACCATAAACCAAAATAAACTTTTTCTCTTGTAAATTTATTTATCTTAGAAATTAGTTATGGTAATGGAAATTGACTAATAAAATACTAGTGAAGATAATAATGAAATAATACAGGCTTTATGTAATTAGGAAGAATCAAAATATTAGTAGTCATGTAGGATGATAGTTTTCCTAGCAAATTCAAGAGAATTTACAAAAATTAACAGAATTAATTAATGAATTCAAAGTTTTCAGCTCCAAAATTAATGTAAAAATCAGTTGCACTTCTATATATCAACAACAAACGAACAGAAAATATATATATTTGGGGGGGGTTACTGGGGATTGAACTCAGGAGCACTCAACCACTGAGCCACATCCCCTGCCCTCTTTTGTGTTTTATTTAGAGACAGGGTCTTGCTGAGTTTTTCAGCTCCTCACTTTTGCTGAGGCTGGCTTTGAACTTGAGAGCCACCTGCCTCAGCCTCCCGAGCCACTGGGATTACAAGTGTGTACCACTGTGGCCGGCTCAGAAAACATATTTTTAAAAGTATTTATTTTATAATAGCTATAGCAGCTTTAAATTTCTAGGAATTCATATAACAAAAGATAGCATTATTTGTGGGAGGAATATGCAGCACTACTGAAAAACAACAGAAAAGACGTTAGTAAATGGAAAGACATTTTATTCAAATGTGATAATAATCATGTTTCATCAGATTTCTCTTGTTTTGACCAAAATACTTGACAAGAAAAACCTAGAGGAACAAAGGTTTATTTTGTTCATAGTTTCAAAGGTGTCAGTCCATGGTCAGTCAGTTTCATTGCTCTGGGCCTGAGGTGAGGCAGGACATCATGGCAGAGGATGTGATGGAGGAAAACTGGTCAGCCTGCAGCAGCCAGGAAGCAGATACAGAAAAAGAGAGACCTGCTTGCTGAGGACAAAGTATAAACCCAAAGACATGCCTGAAGTGACCTACTTTCTCCAGCCATAACTTATCTGCCTATAGTTATCACCTAGTACAATAATATCTTGAAATTATTAATCCATCAAATGTACTCATCTACTGATTATGTTACAACTCTCATAATCAAACCATTTCACCTCTGAACACCCCTGCATTACTCCTGAGCATCTGAGGAATACTTCATACTCACACTATAGAAAATCAATATCATAAAATGTCAATTTCTTAAATTATTTATCTGTTAATTCAATGCAATTTCTTCCCCACAATGTGTGTGTTGAAGGGGGCAATCTTTTAGGGAATTTTTGAAGTACATTTCAGACTCATATGGAAATTCCAAGGACCCAAACTGGTTAAGAACTCTAAAGAGAACAGTGACTTCTCTGGAACTTGGATATGGAAAACTGCTACCAAACTATGGTGCTGAGACCATACAGAATTCTTATAAGTACAGATATAGGTATCAATGAATCAGAGCAGAGAACCCAAAAACTTCATAAGCAGCAGAGGGTGCCTTTAAAAACAGTTGAACAATGCTTCAAAGCATAATGCTGTTTACCCTTACTAAAAACCGTGCTTAGCATTATATATAAAAGCAAATTACAAGTAAATTCAATATTAACATATAAATAAAAAATACTTGAGGATGGTTTTACCAAAATATAATCTGAGAACATCTTGTTACATCAAGACTAGGAAGGATTTTTCAAAAAGTTGGAAATTGCAATCATAGAGGAAAACGTGAAGTCAACAATTTTAAAATCTGAAATTTCTGTAGAATGAAAAGTACTATGACAAATATATTACCATTTCAAGACTGGTGAAAATGTTTGTGATGTACAAATGTGACAAAAAATTAGGATGCAAGATATATAAAGAATTTCTCAAAATCAACATTAAAAGTGAACATACTAATTGATAAACAAGCAAAGGACATAAAAGTGTAATACACCAACAAATAGGAAATATAAATGAAAAATCAGTACATAAAAAACCTCTGTTTTATGTTTTTTGTGTGTGCTGAGGATTAAGCTCAGGACCTTGCTCATGCTAAGCACATGCTCTAACACTGAGCTATACCCCATGGCCCCTCAGCTTTAATTCTTTTCAAGAAATTAATATTTCTGGGTACAGTGGTGCAAGCCTATAATCCCAGCACTTAGAGAGGCTGAGACAGGAGAATTGCGAGTTCAAAGCCAGCCTCAGCAATGACGAGGGGCTAAGCAACTCAGTGAGACCCTGTCTCTATATAAAACACAAAATAGGGCCAGGAATATGGCTCAGTGGTACTAGTAACTTCTCCACAACTGGATAATAATTCTAGGCATTTATTTTTCCTTTAAGAAAGGGGACTCTTGCTTGAAGGGAATATATCTCATTTATTTCACCTACACCCTTCATCATCATCATATATTTTGCAATTAATTGTATGGTACTCCCAGAAAAGCCTGAGCATTGCAAAGCCACAGTGTGTACCTCAGGATGAGAGGGTTATTTATTTATCTCTAGTGTATAATATAATAGTTACAGGGATATTTCATTTTATTTTGATTTACTTTATTGAATTTTCCTGATGCTGAATATTTTTTAACAATTGAATTTCTGCTATCCTACATCCAGAAAGTTTAACGTCACCATTTTTTCAACAGCTCAGATGATTGCTACATTATTTAGCACTGAAGTATTTTAAAATTAAGTATGCACATTGTTTTTTAGATATAATTATATTAATGCATACATAAAGAAAGCTTTTAGTTGGGCACAGTGGCACACACCTGTAATTCCAGCAGCTGAAGAGGCCAAGACAGTAGCATCCTGAGCTCAAAGCCAGCCTCATCAATGGTGAAGTGCTAAGCAACTTAATGAGACCTTTTCTCCAAATAAAATATAAAATAGCACCAGGGATGTGGCTCAATGGCTGAGTGCCCCTGAGTTTGATCCCTGGTACCCCCTCCCTCAAAATAGCTTTTATATGCACAAGGAAACTAAGAAAGCTTTATTAGTGTCTTGCTTTATTGTGATATCCACTTTTTTGGGAAATTTAGAATTAATTCTGCAATATCTCTAAAGTATTCCTGTATTAAGATGAGATTATATCTAATATGCTATTGTTTTATAGCTCTGCTTTTTACCTTTACTTTGGATTAATCTATTTTCAATATTGCAATATTTAATTGCAGCTCAATCAACAATTAAGAAAATGTTGTGACCATCAAAGTAGCTTCAATCACACCATAAATTATGAGATTGTGTCAAATAGTTATTTTAAATGGTTTTTCTAGTCACTTTCTCATGATATACAAGTATAAATAACTTATAGACATGAATAATACATCAAACAAAGTAGAGCTCAATAGCACTAATCCACTTTTATACAAAAATCAATTGCGGGGGGCGGTTCCAAGATGGCAGCCTAGACAGTCCGCTCTGCGCTAGGCTCTCAAGGACCAGGACTGGAAGTGGTGGAGGCGCCGTTTTCCAGCCAGCTTCCTGGCATCATTCTGCGGCTCAACATCCCACGCAGGAATTTCGCTCGTGTATGTGTGTGTGTGTGTGTGTGTGTGAGAGTACAGGATCACCGGGAGGCAGCGGTAGCCAGGAGGCATGGCTTCGGCGCCGGCCGGAGAAATGCGGTCGCAGCCCGGACCTCGGCCCAGGGCTACGGCTATCTGAGATGGAGACTGGAAGTAGTGGGGTGCCATCTTCCAACCAGTTTTTTGGCCGCTCTCTGCGTCTTCCCACCCCACACAAGAGTCTCACTCACGTGTGTGAGCGCAGGGCCACAGGGAGACAGCGGTAGCCAGGAGGAGTGACTTCGGCGCCGACTGGTGGAGTGCAGTTGTGGTGGGGGATCCGGCCCAGGGCTTCAGCCCAGAGTTTACCCCAGGCGTGCCGGGCCTGCTTCCGCACAGGGTGCCTGGCCCCAGTGCCCACCCAACCGCGAGAGATCGCTAGCAGTTACTTCTGTGGACTGACTGTCTCCTGAGCGGAACCCCAGCTATTGTTCTTTGTGGACCACCTTCTAACACAGCAGAACTTCCTACACACCAGGGGGCGCAGGTGAACACCTGGG
>PVHX01010714.1:0-68436 GCA_004024805.1 Geosciurus inauris | reverse complement strand
ATATGAAGAATGTAATCTGCTTATAATTTTGTGCAAAGTTAGAAAAATTATGATTGTAACAATTTTTTTTCTATTTGCCTCAACAAATGTTTTCAGTGAATAGTGTGTACAGCTTCTGAAAATTTGTTTTTTTCTGTTATGTATTAAAATTCAACTTTTGAGAAAAATAAAAAATAAAAATAAAAAATTAAAAAAAAAAGAATGTTTCTTTCTTCACTTTTTAAGTAAAGATCATATTTGTGAGGGATTGCGCATATTTTTATTCCTTTTTTTTGGGGAAGTAGACTTTTAGTTCTTTGAAAACAGTTTATATAAAATACATAATTTTTGGCTAAGAAGCAAAAAAAGTTTTAAAGATATTTTTACTGCTTTGAGGTGTTAACAGTAATAGCCCTGACTACTTAAAAACCAAAACAACTTTTATATGGATAGCACCCCATTAAAAATTTAAGAATTTTAGAGGAGAAACTCATAGTGGTAATTTCTAAGTGAAGAAAAAAGGAAAGAAAAAGGCAGCAAGGCAAGAGAAATGGGAAGCAGTAAGTACACAGTTTTGCAAATAATATAGTCTGGTGAGGCAGAAGTAAATCAAAAGAGCTATTTCAAAAAATCAGCCTTAGGCTAGAAGGTTAATTGAAAAGAAAAACCAGCATTGAAAAGTTGTTTCAGTTTATGATGAAGATGTCTTTTAATGGAGAAATTAGCAAAGCTATGTTAGAAAGCTTTCGCTTCCACCTCTTCAAATCTCTTCTACCCCAGAATTGTAGAGAGGAAGAGGAGAATTGGTATGGCTTGAATGTTTGTGCTTCCCCAAAATCCGTATGTTGAAACTAGTCACCAATGTTACCGTATCAGGAGAGAAGATTTGGGGTGATTGTGAGGGCAGTGCCCTTATCCTTGGGATTGGTGCCCTTATAAAAGAGGACCCAGAGAGCTGCCTCCTGCTTTCTACCATGTGAAGATGCTGTTAGAAGTCTTTGCTCATGAACCAGAAAGCAGGCACCAAAGCCATTGGCACCTTGATCTTGGATTTCCTAGTCTTTAGAACTGTGAGAAAAAAAAATTCTGTTGTTTTTAAGCTACCTAATCTATGGAATTTTGTTAAAGCAACCCAAATGGACTTAAACAAGATGGAATGTGTATTAGTCGTTGCTTGGTTCACTATTTTCTATGCCAATAAATTTTAGAGGCTGGATTGAAGATTGGGACTAGAATAACAGCAAGCAATAGGTTGGGTGGTAGGGAGATGGGTGCAGGACAGGCAAACTCATTATATTCAGAATCAGCTTCTGCACTGATGGGAGTTACCACAATGGTAGAAACCTCTGCATATTTCAAACACAATATTAACTACTCTGGAAGCCAGGTTCACTCTTAGGCTTGGAGAAATTAGAAGATATAAGGAGAGTAGAATTAAGAATTCCCTTTAAAGGTGCTTTAGGGGTGAGTGTTATTGCAAAAATAGCAACTTAAGTGTTTCAGTGTCACTAATGTACAAATTAGAAAGTGCCTTGAAAAATAGGAAACAATTATAAAGCCCATTAGAATTTTACAGTGGCTATGGGAAAAATAGTGGAAATATTCTCTCCAGATTTAATGAGGGAGTGCATTTAAAGGCATTTTGATGGAGTGAGCATGCATTTATGACAGAGGGATATTTTATTTAATTATCTTGTTCACAGAGAATATTTGTGCTTATACATAAGGTGAGTACAGGAAGGCTATACAGGTTATTTCCTGTTATAGTATGTTAAAATAAAGAATGTTGGAAGATAATGATTATAAGAAATTTAAATGAACTTATAAAATGGAATGGAGTTTGGAATTTTTGTGATTAAAAATTACATAAGAAATTTATTCAT
This sequence comes from Geosciurus inauris, assembly GCA_004024805.1. Taxonomy (NCBI): domain Eukaryota; kingdom Metazoa; phylum Chordata; class Mammalia; order Rodentia; family Sciuridae; genus Geosciurus; species Geosciurus inauris. The sequence goes on along the minus strand of PVHX01010714.1, from coordinate 66,574 downwards.
ATTATAAAAAACTTGGAAATTGCCAACAGTCCCAAGCCCCATCACAATCATTGTTATTTTGATATTTTTTATATTAAAGTGCATTTAAAAAATGCACTTTAGTCATCATCAATGCATATTTTTCAACTGACTTTTGTCAATCAGTATTCTATTTTGAACATGCAATAAAGATTCTAATTTAAAAATGTTTAATGTCCATTTTTTCTTTAATGGTGATCCAACTTTTGCATTTAAATTTTCCAGACACATGAAAATGTGAGGTTGTTACAGAATAACACCAAGCCCCAAACCTGAAAGCCAGATACTTATCGACTCTCTACTCTGTATCTATTTCACTGGTCTTCTTTGCTTACACTATTCTGATTTCTTCTAGGTATTTTCCTTCCCTGGAGAAAAATTCAGGGGAGAATAATCTTATCTTTGATATAAGGGTCAACCTTTGGTCTGGTCAATAGGGTGGAAAGTCTCTCCTTACTCTTAAGGAATGAAGGGAAGAGATGGTCCTTTTGCTCCTCTGCACCAGTGCATGGGAGAACCAGGTTATGAAAGGAACCAAAAATCATATTGATGAGCCACTAATTCAACTAACTTGGAAACCTCTGGGCTCATTTCTGTTTAAGCACATTTAAGTTGGGTTTTCTATATTAATTGATAAAGAATTCTCACTGAAAGACAAAGTCATATTTGTTTTGACATTCAAAATAGGATATGCCGTAGGCCAAGAGTTTCAAGTGAGGCATGAGAGAAGATTTACGCAATTCTCTAACCTCTTATTACCCCCTAGCATATTGACAACTGAATCTGATTTACCCCACAGTGTTCTCTGATTGCATAGAGGAGATACTATGTCTTAGGGGAAATAAAGGAAAAGCTCCACCATTTGAGCCCCAGAGGCTTGTGGGACTGAAAGAAGGGTGAGGAGGAGTGAAAGAGAAAGGGGAAGGGAGGAGAACAAAGCACTAAGAGATGAGCTCCTTTTTACTAGTTTTAACTCAGAGTGGTAAGGTATCTGTTGGGGCAGTTCTGAGCAGAAAGATTATTACTTACTCTCTCCTTGGCCACAGCCAGAAAAATAGTAGTGTAAGATGGTCAGGTACAGGGCAAGGGCCTGAGATTCTATTTTTGAATACTTTCTATGTAGCACAGATGCTAAAATGAGCCAGCAGATTTGCTACTTAAAGCAGAGGCAGGGATGGATGCTGGGCCAGTGCACTGGGTGGGGACCTGGCTGGGTTTCAGAGTTCTGCTGTAGAACCTTGCAAGACAGGGTGGAGTTACCCAGGGAGGAGTTACCCATGGAGTGCTAATGTATCCGAACAGGTGGGACAAGACCATATGTTGTAACAGCTGAGAAACTCATCTTGAATACCTAGTGGGGACATTCTAGAGATCAGATACCAACCATTAGTTCTAAGTTAAGCTAGTTAAATGCTGGCTGAACCTAGGTGCCCTGAGCTGTCTCCTATGCTGCCATGTACCTGTATATCTCCTTACAAAGAGAGGCAGACTGCCAAAAGGATGTGTAAGAACCTAAATGAAATCTGAAGGGATTGTTATTATCATTGAATTATTGAATTGGACCAACTCTCAACCTGGACAGAACTGAAAAATTCATTTTTCCCCATTTAATGAATGGGGCTCAGTGAGATGACTAAATTAATTATGGACAAAATAAGGATGGTTTTCTGTATTTGAAAACTAAAGTGTGGGTTAAATTATATTTTGTCTGATTCAGCATAGCCTTCATAACTATAGTTTATAAGAGTGGCACAATAGTTTTTTGATGTTGTATTTTTTGATTCAGTTTAATGGCTCCTTTATGTTTAGGCTAAAATCAAAAATACTGTGTCAAAGTTCTTTGGATATACAGATTTTTTTGCACTGTGAATTATCTTGAATTGGATTTATGCAATTAGTTTGCTGATCATTTTGTTTTTATGCCAAATTGCTCTCCAAAATTGTGTTTTTAATTTACATGGCCACTAGCATAAGAGCATTTGATTTAGTTTCATATCTCCTTCTGTGATACTTAATATTAAATATGTTTCTAATATAATAAAAATACTCTGTATTGTTTTAGTTTGTAGTTCTTTGATTATCAGGCTCATGGAATGTTTAAAAAATCTTTTATTTGGCACTTGTAATGATTATGTATTCAATGTTTATTATGTATTACTTTTTATATACAATATAAAATTTTCTTACCTTTAGAAACCAAAATGAAAATACTTGTTTATTACCGAATACACTAGTCCATTAGATTTCCTACCCAGTACCCTGCACCTGCTGAAGGACATTAAGGAGAATGGCAAATGGATGAGCTATTCTGAAGCCCATGGCACGTGTTGCCTTGGGAATGTTCACATTGGGTAAGTTCCATCCATAAGCCCCAGAAAATTTCTGTCTTATGTTATATTTATTGGCTGGTGGGCATTTTGAAGAAAGCTTTATAAAATAAATGAACATTACTCCCACAATTACTCCCACACCAAAAATCAATATTGCCAATACTGTCAAGTTTCATTGCTTCAGTCACTTTTCCTCTGCTTGTTTACCCTCCATGAATGTGTCCTAGCAGGTGTGTTGGCGTATTTGACCTGCTCTGTGGGTGTTGAGGTTCCTGCTCTTCTCACTATGTCACAGCACACTGAGAGTGAGTCACTCTGGCATCTTCCAGAGTGTCACTGCTCTCCTTTGGAAGCTGGCTTTGAAGGAGCCTTTATAGAAAGGTCAGAAGGAGGGCTGGGGTTGTGGAAGAGCGCTTACCTCGCACATGTGAGGCACTGGGTAAGATCTTCAGCACCACATAAAAATAAATAAATAAAATAAAGGTATTGTGTCCATCTACAACTAAAAAAAAAAGAAGGATGACCAAGACCTCTCCCTAACCCTGCCACCTTTTCCACTTTCAACAAATAGTATGTGTCCCCACTTATCTCAGCAACCCTAAATTTACTCTTCCTGTACATTAGAAAACTAAGCTTGCTGTCAGTGCTCACTGGGGAGCCTGTCTCCAGCTACTCCTAGAGGTCAAAGTCTTTTGTCTAAACTGGTCTACAGATATGAGTATTAAAGTTCATCTGATTTTTTTTTTTTTAAAATTCTAAACAACCTGATAATATTAAGGAAGAAATTGACAACAGAAGAAAAAGCTTTGTCTTACCAAACAAATCTATTTTAATAAGTGTATATTTCAGGGTTTTTTTTTGGTCAGATTTGCAAACATTTTACAAAGCTGAGTTGTAAAGTAGGTATAGTTTTGCATTTTGCATTTTTTACATGTCTGTCATAAACTTCCAGGTTACTATATAGTGTTACATAGATATTGTTGGTGACTTGATAGAATCAGACATGATAACTCCACATCTTTTAACAATAATTGGTCCAGAGGTACACACTTGACCAAGGATCAGTTCTTCTCTGTATGACATTGTAAGTGATGCTAATTCCTCAGCAACGATCTTATAATATGAGGTCAAGTGCAAAGGTGGAAGTCACACTGAAGATGGCAAGTATTTATTAAGTGCTGCTATATGCAAGATGGGCTGCTAAGAGTAAAATGAGTAAAATGAATATCATAGTCTCTACTCTTCAGAACATTTTCTATTGGGGAAAGGCAAATAGTCCTAAAAGATTATAATGCAAAGATAATGTGATGTTTCCTTTAGCACTGTTACTACTGACATATGCATGTAAATAAACGCTTCAATTCTTCTTCAGGTTGCAGTCCTGGGTTTGAGCCACTGTTAGTATGCTCTATGAGGTCGCCATATATCACTAGGCATGATTTTTTCCTCATTTGTAGAATTAGAGTGGTTGAAACTTTTGAGTTCTAAGTCGACTAATTATAGTCAAATCATATTTTATATTTCTCCCATACTGAGTTATAAAAATAGCTTTGTATGTGAACAATTGAATGAATGACTCCTAAGAGATTTTTTTGTTTTCAAGAGTACTAAAAAATAATATAAATGTTAGAATAGAATGTTTGAATTGCAGAAAAATGTGAAGTGCACAGCTATTTGGCAGGCAAGAGAAAGGTGGAAATGGACAGCAGCAAATTAGAGACATTTTATAAATTGATAAAACAAAGAAACAGCCCCTTCTATTTTGAATTGCAAAAGTAAAAGAGACAAAGTGTTCTGGAACAGAAAAAAAAATTGTGTCCAGAAATAGATATGAATTGAAGGGTGACCTGGCTGAAAATATAAGACTGTGAGAGGCACAGAGCTAATAGATCATATTTCTCTTCATTTTGTGTTCCCTCACCTCAGCTCACAGGTCCTGGCACTGATCGGGTTGGGAGTCAAAACAGACAAAAGGAAGTCTCTTTCCATCCCAGGTTCTCAGTATGTAGATTCACTGTCCTTGTATTTCAGTCACAGATATAGAACCCAGACACAAAATGCCAAGTTTACAAGCAAAGCAGAATCTGTAGTTTAACACAAATAATGAAACTTTATTCTGTAGTTTAACACAAACTGAATAATGAAATTTCCTCCTTGGAAGCCAGCTGTTACCCTGGAGGTTAGGAAAGAAAATTTTCCTGTGCTGCATTGTTTGGTTGGCTAGATACACACATTGGACATAAAAACATGTCTAATATTGACTCTGACATACTATGGTCTCAGATCTTTAATTTACTAGTCTTTGTAGAACTACCCCAAGTTGTCTGACCTTGCTTTGAAAAAATAGCATTCCTCGATTTGCTTATTGGTAATTTATTAAAACTAAGAAATCAAACTAATCAAATGATCCCCATTAAAGCAGATATAGAAGGAAGATAATATGAACTTTGATTTGAAGACAGCCTTCCTTCTGTGGTTCTTCTCAAGTCAGAGTCTATTTGTACCAAAGAATATTTCTTTGGTGGGAAGTTAGGAGTTTATGATTGAATTTTGGAGATTTTTCTTACTGGATGTTTTATGATAAACCCTAATTCTCTGGCAAAGATGGAGGGTCTTTCCCTCTGTAGAGCTCTTTGAATGCTTAAACCCTTTAGGCCACACTCTGTAGACCAATGAAATGTGAGCTTCTGTCATGGTTGACTTAAGAGCACTTCTTTTTAGTACAATGTTTTGTATAGTTCTTGTATTCACTAAAAAATAAAACCAACTTATTTTTTTTTCTAATTGTAAAAATAATTCATACTTGTGTAAAATTTGTAGTATACAAAGACATAATGCAGGAAATGAAAGCATTCATAATCCCATGCTTATAGTTAATGTTGGGCTGGAAGATGGCGGCTAGACAAAGTGGGGCTGGGCATCTGAAATTTCCCGGGTGCACCAAACGGTCACTGCTCACCAATCTGACATCAACCAGTCATCAGTGAACATGTTGACCTCTGAAATCGTCCCATACTTGTCCCTGGGCCTCAGCCATCCAAGAAGAGATGCCTCTTCATGAGAATCCCCCCTCCCTCAAACCTACCCATAAAAGTGGCCTCTCCCAGTCTTGGCTGCGACTTCCCCAGTCCTCACCGGCTGACCCCAATAATGCCTTGCTTATTCCCTGCCTCCCCCAGTGGTTGTGGTCTTTACTGTTGATCTGACTTTACAGTTAATTGCTATTATCAATTTGCTATGTATTCCTTCATAACTTTTTATTATGTATTCTTTCATAAGAATGTATTCTTTCATAATGTTAATTTTCAACACTGTTTTTCAACATACATGTTAATTTTCAATTTTCTTTGTTTTATCTTATTTTTCTCTCTCAATTTCTTTCCCATTTAACTGCATACCTTGTTCATCTGTCCATGCCAAAATATATCTATATCTGTATCTACTTTATTCTTTCCAATGGCTGAAATTCTTTTTATTTGTTAATTTTGTGGCACATGTAATATGGTTTTTGTATGTTCCATAGAATCAAATAGAATTTATGGAAACAATGAAGGTGTACATATACTTTTATTGAAAGAGTAGTCTACAATTTAATCTCTATTTTATCACCGTCATTACTTTTCCAATCTGGCTTCTGTTAGAATTGCTTGTCACAGTCAAAATGATTTGCTCTTGCTGGGTGCATTGCATACCTATAATCCCAGTGGTTTGGGAGGCTGAGGCAGAAGGATTGTGAATTCAAAGGCAGCCTCAGCAACAGTGAGGCACTAAGCAACTCAGTGAGACTCTGTCTCTAAAAATATACAAAAAAGGCCTGGGGATGTGGTTCAGTGGTCCAGTGCCCCTGAATTCAATCCCCAGTATCCCCCTCCTCCCCACAAAAAAAATGACTTACTTTTGCTGAATCCAGTGAAACATTTTTAATTTTTTTTCCTTATTGGACCTCCACCTAGTTATTTATTCCTTCCTTGTAACATTTTCCCACTTTGTAACACCACCATCCTCACCTGATTTTCTGCCTTTCTAGTCTCTTGGCTCTAGTTGACCCTTTCATCTTGGAGTTCCTCAGGGCTGGGTCCTGAACCCTCTTCAGGGCCATACTCTCTCCTTTGCTGATCTGATTGTTCCTGTGATTTAAGTACCTCACTTATGTTAATTATTCAAAGCTTTTTATCTCTAGTTAGATATTTCTTTTGGGCTTAGGATTCATATCCAACTGCCTTCTTGACATTCTCCTTTTAGAAATACCTCATATGTATCTTGAACTTAACAACAAAACTTAGCAAAACTCTTGGCTCCATCAACCTGTCTTTTCCTTTACTAACCCCACTCTTGCCCATACCACCATTATCTTTCTCCTGCACGATTGTTCTAGCATCTTGTCTTTTCTATGCCATTTTATTCTATTCTAAATGCAGAAGTCAGACTTAAAGTACAAATGAAGTCATTGTGCTGCTAAAAATCCATCAGAAGCTTCCCAGTTTTACCAAGTACATTGTCCAATTCCTTGCATGCAGGATACTGAGTTTTCTGGCCCTTGTTTTCATCTTCATCTTTGTCTCACGGTACTCTGCTCTTGGTAAAAAGAATCTCTGGAGCTCCTTTCATTCAAAGGGCCTTTGTAGTCATCCATTCATTCAACCAATTATCAACTAAGCCCCAACTAAGAGTGCCAACCACTCGGATAATTTGTCTAGGAAGATTGCACAAACGTCTGTCTGGCGTGTCATTTATACCCATTTTTAAAGATATGACCTTGGCTCCATGAGGCTTCCATATCAGCCAAGACAAAATGTCCCTGGAATTTATTGCTGAATGGGTGGTGGAAGGACTGGGTAATGGTCAACCACTCATCTTGCTTCAGGCAGTTTTTAATTATCATATTTTTCTACCCAAAAAGAAGTTTCAGAAGTGAATGGTAATTAGTCCAAATGGGATCCTAGGTCACATACCCACAATTTTCCCATTAAAATGAGCATTAATTTTTTTCCTGTGCTATGTCTAAGAAGCATACCTCCTAATCTGAGTTTAGAGGTGTTGGTTCTGATTCCGTCACACCCTTCTCAAGGGTTTTAATCTCTAGTGTGAAATCATAAATGGCTATTCCCTAGCATCCTGCTACCAGTAATCAAGTCAGGCTACTGCTCCAGAGACAAAATAGACCTGTATTTTGTGTCACCTCATCACCAGTGTGCATAGGGATCTTAACAAATGTGAACACTTGCCTGGCTGTGAAATAGGAAGGACGTCTCCAGGCTTGCTCTGGTTTGCACTGACTTCTATACTTTCCTGTGTGAATGAGGGAAGAGAGCTAGGCCTTTTTGTTTATTCCATCTCTTGGCTCATGACAGGACAGGTTCTGCTTTCACACTTCCTACTTGCCTGTTCCACTTTGCACTGACTAAAGGAAAGAAGTTTGCGAGAAATTTCCCAAATCTGGAACTGAGGCTTATCCATTCCTAGTTCTTCTGAAGTAGAATGAGGTTGTTTCATTGTAGCAGAATGATGTATTGAGATATTGATTGTGTTTTTGTTCTTTTTTTGCTCTCCTTTTCCTTCCAAGTAGTTGGGCTCTTCTGCTCACTCGCCATAGAGAATTATTGATGGTTGAACACAAACAAACAAAAAAATGAATCATTTGTCTTTCTGGTTTTTCTTCCCCTGGAAGCCTGGGCTCTTTGAGGGGGAATATGCTAGTTAAGGGTCAGGGGAAGGAAGAAAGGAAGATGGATCGGAGAGCACCAGGGATCACTGCCCTCAGCTGTACCTGTGGAGGTGGCCAGACCTTGGGGAAAAGGGTCCCACAGAACATCAGGGAAGCTGACACAGGCCCAGGATTCTCAGCCACTCACAAAGACTCCTGTGCCCCAAGCAAAGTGCAGAAGCAGAGAGGTGCTGACCTCAAACTAAGTGGGCATGGAATTGGCAGTCTCAGTTTTCACTGCTGTGGACCGAAGGTAGAGGGCTCTCCTCAAATGTACAAATTCTTCCTGTGATCATAAAACATAAAGCCTTTGAATGGCTCCCAGGTTGGGAGTGTGGAGAAAGCTCTAGAAATGCTTGGGGGAGGCTCTCCCAATTGGGTCAGAAAGTGCTCCTGCTTTAAATACACTCATTTTAAGACAAGAAGCAATTGGTTATATCTTTTCACACTTGAATTTGTGGTATAACAGTTATAATTCTATATTGTATTAAAAAAACCTGCTTTATCTCCAACTGCGATGATACAAGGTAACCCTTTATCTTCATTTTTAAGAGATTTTGCATTGGTGTGGGTGCATCTTGTATTTACCCTCTGGGAACATTTTAACTCTGTGCTTCACCATCCCCTTCCTAAAGTTGTTATGACACTAGAAAAGCAAATGAACCTCAGCCTAAAGAGCAGGGCAAAAAACCATATGGGAAATGACAGTATTTTTTCAATGCAGAACTTTGGTAGAGTGTAAGAATACAAATACAATAATTACACATTCCAACCTTGTCAGCTGCTGAGGTAGCATCTAATAATGTCCCACAATTGGCTCCCCAGCAAGTGCGCTCCAAATGTAATGATGTTCTTGAAGCTTTTCCTTACAGAATCATTTCTCAGATGTATACAAATTGCTTTGTGCCAGCATGGAGAGCTCTCTTAGCATCTCAACTCAGATTTCAGAGGAAGACTCATTAATTAGGACTTTTTCAGACAAATTCCCTCACTGACAGGGAAAACCACTATCACATTACTGAGATGACACTGAAGTTCAAACCTCATGTGCGTGTGATCCCTTTGACACCCTTTGAAGTCAAAATTTTCATTCCAAAGTTTATAACCTTTCACTTTTGTTGATTTTATGTCTTATATCTCCAACTAGATGGAAAACATCTTGAGGATAGGATATCATGGTGTTTGATTTTGCATCCCCAACTAATTACACCCACTGTTTCAGCTTGCCATAGTTCAACATAAGTACTCAATGTCATTTTTCCTGCTAAACTTTGGCTTTGCAGAAGGATGTGCCTTACTCATTCGTACATCTTCAATGTCCACTGCTTGGACCATGATAGGTACTTAATAAACTTTCTGAATAAATAAATTAATTGCATTGATTCACTGATTATCATCAATTGAAAAGACTTACTAAACCCTCTAGAAACCTCAGAAAACCCCAAAGCAGTGGGGTACATAAATATCTGCTTCTGTTTTTCAGTGAAAATAGATTTATGGTTCAGTTGAAAAATTACATTAAGGCAATTGGGTATGACTCAACTATTTGTAGAGAACTTTTCTAAAGAAGAATCATGTCATGACTGGCATGATGTTTACTCAGTTTCCCCAAGTGAGGGTGGTGAGTCAGATTAGAAATGTTAAAGGTATGAGAAATTTAAGAAATAAGATAAGACAGGAAAATAAGTGAAAAGGAGGACCTAGTGGGGACAATCTCTGATGGAGACTGGGTCTAACTCCCTAGAATGGAGTCCACAGGCTTTATTTAAATGGGTGGGAAACCCAATGGGATTCAGTGAGGAGCTCCTTTAGGAAAACAGGATGAAAATGGGGAAAACAAGTTGTTTGAGGCTTACCAGGTTATGCTCACTTCCAAATGTCTGGGCTGTGTTTGAACCTAGAGCTATGAGCTCAGGCTGGGTGTCAGCATAATTTGGCATTCTGCACCTAGGGAATTTCACCCAAGAGTTCCCACAAAAGCAACTTCCCTGCCTTGTGATGGCTCAAACAAACCCATAATTCATACACAGCCTCCAAGAGAGTCAAAAGCAACATCATAGAGGATATGGTTGTGTTTGGAAACCTGTTTTTACCCTAATATCCTTTTTGACTCTACTGCTGAAATTCCCTGTGCCATGACTATTATAGCCCTTATTTTGGCACTGAGCTTCCAGTTCTAGCCTCCAGTTTCCTTGGCCATATGGATCTGGTCTAAATCTGTACTTGTCATTGATGTGGGTGGTATCTACTGCCACAATGAATCACCTTGTAAGAAAGTCAAATGAGATGGCTTTTTCACAGCAGCACTTTTGTGTCAAGCTAATCCTGGTTATTTTCCTGAGGTCAACTATTTATCTTGACTAACTGAAACTTCGTGATCATTTAGTTAGCTGAGTCAATATAGTCGACTATTTTAAAAACATATAATTTGGTGAACTCAAGGAGACTAGTATTATCCATATCTCCTACATGGATATTGAAGGCTGTTGAGCTTGTGTTTATGTTTAGTTTGTCCAAATTTTAGAAGTCTTCTTGGAGATTCTTTTCTTTGATCAACTAAGCTTTTTTATATTCATAATATTTATGTCTTTATTTACTTTCAAAAAAATCTTGACTAAGAGTAAAGAATCCAAACCAACCAACCAAACAAAAATCAAAGCAGCAAGTTACTCAAGTAAAGCTGACTAAAGTATATTACTTTGCATAGGGCCTATTGTTTCTATTTTATTATTTCATTTTGTTCTTTCCCCTTAGGTTTATTAAAGTATAATTGACAGAAATTGTATATATTTCTGGTATACAATGTGATGTTTGACACATGCATACACTGTGAAATGGTAAAATTAACAGCAAATTAACATGTCTATCACTTCACTTTGTGTGTGTGTGTGTTAAGAACATTTCAGATATATTTTATTAGTTTGCAAGCATATACTACATTGCAATGATTAACTATAGTTAACAGCAGTACAGTTGATCTTCAGAACTTGTTTATCTTGCCTAGCTGAAACTTTGTACCCTTTGACCAACATCTCCCTCACCATATATTTTTATTAACATATATGGAATGTGGTTAGGGTTGCATTCCTCAGCCATGGCCTATAGAATGATGTCCTGATTTCTTATTTAAAACAACACCAACAACAAAACAACTGTGTTCCTTAAGATTGGGTCCAAATCTACCTTTAGAACCTTATTCCTTATGACTCTTGCTCATGTACTTATCATTTAAGCCCAAATCTTTATTTTGGTAAATATGCCTTGGGTCATGTTATTTCCTTAGCCTATTTTTATTTTTTGCCTTTCTCTTTTATTTCCTTATTCCTGGGTTTGTAGACAGTCTTTTCCAATTTCTCTTTTGCTGGTTTTTTTTTTTTAACCTTTGTTTAATTCTTCTGATGTCTTGTCCCTACTAAGATATAAGGCACATATGTAGGGCATCATACATACCTAGATCTTAACTAAGCATCCTGTACTTAGAAGATTCTCTATTCATGCTTATAAATGAATTAACTTGTTAAACATCCGGAATTATATAATGGGTAGGAAGCTTTCAAAGTGCTAGCTGAGCCCAAAGAACTTGACTGGAAATAATAGGGCAAATTTATACACTTCTAAATATTCAAATACCAAAGTATAGTCAGCTCTGAAATGGTGAGAAGGTTTCCTCATTCACCAATCTCACCTTTAGGATGAGATATTTGGTGTAGAGTTTGGTGTCAGAAAGACCCGAGTTAGTCTCATGATCTTGTGAAAATTTTATAAATATCAATCATTACATTTACAAAATGGGAAGATAGTAGTTCTCACTTGATTGGGTTGTTGAGAGGACTCAGTGAATATGTAAAAGTTTTCGCAGAGTCTGGTATGGTATGGTAAACACTAAATAAATTCTAATTAAGACTTCGTTTAATGATTCAGTCTGACTTGGAGAGACATAGGTATCTCTGGGACTTCCATATCAGAGTCTGAGCTTTGACTTTAGACTTCATGGATAAAACCATGAAGAGCTTCATGGACTACTCTTACCTTGCTTTGGGATGGGTATTAATATAATGACCAGCTCTGCTTTTCACTTTGATGGTATCTTTTATCACCTCTTTAGGATCAAAACTCCAGGAAACAATTGCTGTCTTTCTCATTGAGCATACAACTCTCTCTAGGCTAGTGCTTCTGTCTGATGGGACCATGGAACTTGAACCCTGAGCCAGTCCACCTGCTTGTCCTCCCAAATCTGCTCACAAGAACTCAGGGATACCGAGAACTCTTCCTATGAACCAAACTCTGCTTCACTAGGGGTTGCTGAAATGTGTGGATGAGTCACTTCATTGATGGACCATCACATAACAATCACACTTACAAGAAACAACTATAGGTCTGAGGTATGATTCCTATGATGAATGTGTCTTAAATTAATATTTCCTATTTTTAAAATTATTTGTTATGCTAACCGAATGCACTTTATTATAACTTAATGTGTATTTTAGATAAATCATATAATTAGCATTATTCATCTTTACATTTGCCTCAGATAGTTAAGTAGTTCACTTATTTTTCACAGATGAAACAGGTTCATAATAGTGAGATAATTTTTTGTGTGAGGAAACGTTTTATGAAAGGATTACAGCTATGAGTCTTCTCATTTTAAGGATCAATAGTTACCCAAATCATTTTGATAAGCCAGACCTGGAACATGGACAAGAAGCTTTTACTACTGCAATGTGGAAGTATGAGACAATTCCAACTTTAACTGACATTCACCTCTTGTACATTAGCATTTTCATAACAATTTCTCCAAACCACAGAAAAAAAGTGTTGAAATGTGAATGCTCTGAATGAGTCATGTTTCACTCAGGGGAATTAAGTTATCCTTATTTCCATGGGCTGTTGAACCCAAGCATTTCATTTATTTCCTGTCATCTGTTTTGTAGATGGTATTTTGAAGGATGCAAGAGGAGAAGTGAATTTTCATAACACTGTGGAGCTGGGAGGAATATTGGGGATCGTCCCTGATAGAAGAAGCTTCACTATATCCACAAGACATTAGTAAAAAACATAACTGTAATAGTGGAAAGATCAGTAGAGTAGACAGAAGGGAACAGGGGGTGGGAAGAGAAAGAGGGAGAGGGGAAGTACTGAATTAGAACAGGTTATATCCCATGCTTTTATAATTGTGTTAAAATAAATTCTATTGTCATATATAACTAAAAAGAACCAATAAAAAAAGAAAAGCTCCATTGTACTATTTCTGACAGTGGGCTTGAACATGTATTTTGCACAGTTTCAAGAACGTATTAACTAACTCACCACTTTGGCCTGTTTAGTTTTTGAACAGTTTGAATTATTACAAGGTTCTTGCCCTTCTTTTCTTTCTCTACCTTTCCTCCTTTTGTTGTAAGTGAAAATCTGACTTTTATCTTTTTATCCAAAAGCCATATAAAATGATCCAGATCTTTCTTTACACAAGAGCTCTTTTGTGATTGACACCAACTCTCATTCTATTCCCACAGTGTGGTGTCAGGGATAGATACTCAGTGTCATCAGCCCTTTCTCAACAACAGGTGTTTTGGCCTTTTGCTCTTCTGGGGACACTTCTCTGCCGAGGTTTATTTTATCATTGTTGCTCTCAATATGGGGAATCCAGGCTGGAAGGAAGAGTCTGGATGAGGTCTGACTAGCACTTTGAAGAGTAAAATATGCTTCCCAAGCCTTAAACAATAAAATTCTATTAACTATTAATAGAGCTATTAAATGCTATGTTTCTACCAAGTTCATATTTATTATCACATACATATTATTGATTCAGATTATGATGGCAGCTGAAACTCATGATTCTTTTTTCTTATAACAGGAATATAATATTGTAGAAACTTTAAGAAAGACATTATCTGCCTTTTCTAAAAAGAAAATGGAAAAAAATCACTTAGGTAAAGTCTTCATATGTTACAAATGTATGTAATAGTCATATGTCAATGATGGGGACACTTTTTGAGAAATGCATAATTAGGTGATTTTGTCATTGTGTGAATGTCAGAAGATCTTTAAATCACAGCAGATACAATGTCACTAAGTGATAAAATCATCAGGACCATACACTATTTGTCATCGACCAACACATTTTTATGTGGCACATGACTCTACTTTAATACACACATACATATTGCTTATATGTTTTATAAAAGTGAATAATAACAGACGAAATACTTTATGGTCTGTTTTTTCAACATTTTTACATTATAAAAAATTTTTCCATGCTAGTAAGTATGAAATGACTTTATTATACTTAGTGCTTTCACAATATTCCTTTGTGTGGATATACCATGGTTTATTTCACCATTTTTCTATTGATGTCTAAAGTTGTCAAACTTTTTTTTCTATAATAAACATGCTGTGATGAATATTTTTGTTTTTACTTACTTGCATACAGATTTGACAAGTTCCCAGAAGGAATTTATATCAGAATATGCACAGCTCCAGAATGTGTTGGCCAGTTTCAGTTTATGTAGTAGCATACTATATCTCCCATATCAAAAGCCTTTTCCATCTGCAGCTGTGTACTTGATGTTTCACATGAGTTTAGAATGAACAAGTAATATAAAATTTAATTCTTTTAGTTTTATTCCATTATTTTTAACCTATCAGTATCATTTTGAATCATTTTAAAACTTTGGGTATTTCATCCTGTTTTTTGTCATATACAAATTTACCCATTGTGGGTACTTGTTGATCTCTGTGCTTCTAACATCTCTGATCCTCACAGCTGGGAAGCCTGAACTTCCCTTATAAGAGCAGGTAATTTGCTGACTTAGTACCAAGTTCTGGGTATTTTGGGATATTTGGAGATGCAACATGAAGTTAGATTCAATGGTAGTCTTGCTCTGACCTGGTTCTGCAAGGTTTCATTTGCAGTCTCTGGTCTCATTTCCTTGTACTTGATTTCCTATCTTAGTAACTAATACAGCACTTTAATTCATCAACTATTTTGGCTCTACGTATATCCTATTCGGTAAGAGTCATAGTCCTACTTCGCAACCTCAGTAGTGTTGAGGTGAAAACCTTCTGTCAGACCACCCTGAGGCTTGATTGACCACCTGATTTCATCTCCCTATATCCTTTATTTATCATAGCAAGATGGCACCTGTTTGTGTGTAGTTGTTAAGATGTGGTAAGGGGAATGAGGAAGTTGTTTTTGTGAAAGGGATATTGGATGCATTGGGATAAGAGAGGAAGGATATTGTGGGGGGTGTTTTTTACATTTTATGTTTCACTATCTGAGTTTGTGCTTGAGTTGATGTTGCAGAGAGGTTGGAAACTGGTTTACCATTAAAAAATCATCATTAAGGGGCACTTGATTGGTTATGATGATAAAAGGATGGTTGGGAGCCAAGTGTGCTGTAGGAACTAGGAAAAGTGGAGATGACAACAATGTACTTGACAGATGCTCAGGTACATTATTGCTGGTGTGTGTGTGTATCTGGCAGATTTCCATCCATATGGAAATTATTAAACACCCACCTGAGCCTGTGCAACTGGAAAGTGGACCAATTTGTGGAGGAGTTGGTGATGCTGAATGAAGAACACAGATAAAAACACTTTGAGGGGATTCTTTTAGGTGTAGGCAAGAGTCCTACAAGATTTAGTTTGTGCAACCAGAACCCTTGATCCCCCACTTATCCCTATAAACAGAGACTGTAGGAAAAAGAGATTTTCTAAGATACTACAATCCCTGCTCAGTTCCTTATACTAAAGACTACCTGCCACACCTTGCTGGGTCTCCTTGATGTCATTCACTAGCCTACCTTGCTAGACCTCCTCCTGCTACTGGAATCCTGCCTTCAATGCCATGTAATGGCCTCCTGAATTTCTGCTAGATGGTGACCTTATGAGGTTTTATCCTATGTTTATTAAGAACTATCTGTCTATTATCACAGTCCTGAAATTAATATGGTGCCTGCATCATATATTTTCTGAGATGTTATCAATGTTTTGAAAAAAGAATGATTAAATATGACTTATTTTTATAGATCTCTATATTTTTATATCAACTGAATAAGAAATTAGGAAAAATGCTTCATCAAGCTTTCCAACAGCGAATCCTTTTGTCAAGCTAAGTACAGCGTAAGTCAGATCTTGTCATTCTTTAACATGCTCAACAGCATTCCATGCTGTCACTCTTAGGATATAGTGCACATTGCTCAGTGCCCTCTGTAGTCCTTTGTCCCAGCAAGCCCTGGCCTGTTCTTTATGGGCTGTCACTCCACATCTCCCTTACCTCAGATACTCACTTCTCATTCCTCCTTCTGTACCTCTGCTCCTTTCTTCTGTCTAGATACTCTACTCCCTTTCTTCTACTTGCTAATTACTACTTAAACTTCAATACTAGGTTCCCCCTTTTCTTCAGGCCAAATGCCTAGGGTATCTAGTGAGTCTGAACTGAACACACACTTCCCTGGGTTGTCTTGACTGTGTGGTTTCCCTCTCTCCACTACCATGGTTAAATAAAGCCTCAAGAAAGTAAATAGTAATTGAAGAGAAACAGCCTACAGTTTAGTATATTAGTATTTCATTATTATTACAAAATACCATAGGCAGGCCAACTTATAAAGACAGGTTTATTTTGGCTTACAGTTCTGGAAATGCACATAGATGTTGATGGCCTTCTTGCTGGCAAATTGTAGAGGCAGCACAAGGCATCACATGGCACGAGAGAGGGGTGTGTGTATCTATGTGTGGTCTCTTTCCCTCTTTTAGATTTTCACTGTGGGGCTTCCACTCCAATGACTTTATCTAGTCCTAATCACTTTCCAGAGGCCCCACCTCTAACTACTATGCTGGACCTCTTCTGGTTACTGGAATCCTGCCTTCAATGCCATGGACTAAGTTTTCATCTACTTTATGCCTCACACTGGGCATTACACTTCAACACAGGAACCTTGGGGGATACGCAAACCATACAATTAGCTACTCCATCCACAGTGCAGACTGGGGAAGGATCTTGAAGGAGGTTGAGCAGTGAACAAATGAAATCACAAGGGAAAGAATATTGGTTGTACAAACAGGATAAATTGATCTGGCCAGACTTAGCTGTGGTCAGTCTAGACAATAAACTGAATGTGCATGTCTATGCTGCTCTCATGCCTGCCCGGCAGTAGGAAATCTGTCAGGAGAAATGCTACTGAGGTTTGTTTCTGACACGTGACAGACACTCCTGGAGGATTGGGGATGCTGGAGGCTAGAGAGAAAAGAATGGGAAGTCAACCTATATGGGTTTCAAATGTCTGTCTTAAACATGTCACTGTCACTTCACTCTTTCTGGCAAGTTCTTGCTTGGGCTCTGCCATGGCCCTGGATCCCTTCTCTCACCCCATGCCAATTTCCCCTGCTTTTATTCTTGAAATCTGGGCATTTCGCTTCTTCTCACTCCCTTTCACTTGCCAGTGAAAAGCTTAAAATTCCTCCCAACATGGACTTCAGATGAAGGCCCTACCTTTGCATAACCCCGAAAACATCTCTAATGAAATTTTCCAAACAAAGGGGTTGGTTTTACTATTAACTTATGCAGCCACTTGAGAAGCAATTGTGGCAATTTATTTCTAAAAGCAAAGTTTCTTCCCTGGGCCTACTAGAGTGTTTCTAGGGGTGGGGGGTGATGTAGGGAGAAGGGGAGAGGACCCAGTGGTATGGTAGGAAGGACCTTGGTCTTTGAATTAGAAGACATTGGGGGGCTGAGATTGTGGCTCAGTGGTAGAGCGCTTGCCTCGCATGCATGAGGCACTGGGTTCAATCCTCAGCACCACATAAAAATAAATAAAATAAAGATATTGTGTCCATCTACAACTGAAAAAATATTAAAAAAAAAAGAAGAAGACATTGGTTTAGGGCTGGGATTGCGACTCAGTGGTAGAGCGCTTGCCTGACACATGTGAGGCACATGGTTCGATTCTCAGCACCACATATAAATCAATAAAATAAAGGTATTGTGTTCACCTACAACTAAAAATATCAAAACTAAACAAGACATTGGTTGAAATGCTTTTTTAACTGCGACATTGTGACCGAAAGCATGCCCTTAATCACTCTAGGCTTTCATTTCCTTTACTGGTTATAAAGTGAGAAGAGTAACTGTTGTTATAAAGATTAAAGAAGATAAGGCATGTTAAAGCAACTAAGACAGGAATGGACTCAGAGTAGGTGCTCAAAAATGCAGGTCTTATTTTTTTTTTCAAGGTGATTTTAATTTCTGTGGTATTATTAGTCATTAGTGTGGCAATGGTCTTATCTCTTTTCTTTGGCTCTTAAGGTATCAAACCACAGCCAATACTTTGCATTATTCAGTTTTCTAAATTTTGGCAGCTTAACTGCAAAGTTACATTTCATTGTTGTCTTGATTTGTATTTAAGTACTTTGGATTTGAATGTCTATTCCTGTGCTCCTTAGTCTTCTGGGGTTTTCTTCACTGTCAGTTGCATTTGGTAATCCTTTTCCTATTTTTCTTTTGAGATTGCTATCTTTTTGCTTTGGATTTAGAAGTTAGATTAATATCCAGAATGGTTAAGGCCTTTTTAATCTTCTGCCATTCTCTATTGGTGCTCTGTTAATTTGACCCACATTATCCTTGGTTGAACTGAAAAGCTAAATTTTGATGAAGTCTTGTCAGTCAATGTTTTGCTTTTTTTTTTCTTTTCTGTTTTTTCCAGTTTGTGTAAGAAATTCTTCCCCATCCTTAGGTTGCGTAGACATTCCACATTTCCTTCTATTAGCTTTGTAGCTTTGCCTTTTGCGTTTAGGTAATTGATCCAGTTAAAGTCCATATAGACCTTTGAATGTGGTACAGGGCGGCATTCCAGGGTTATTTTCTTCCTTATCAATCTCCTTTGTATTTTTAGAACCTTAATCAGTACATTAGTGTTCAGTACTCAACTGAACAACAACATTGAAGTTTCTTCAGAGTTAGGGAAAATAAATGCAAAATAATGCAAATGTGTATAAATCCTAGGAAAGATATTTCTTTCTGACTGGGGAGAAGCAGCTTAGAACTGAGGGGCAGAGACCCTGCTCCCCAATCCCAGCTCAAACACTGATTTGTGGTGTGTGTAGGAGGGGGTGGTGGGAGGGCAAATTTAAGACAATGCTTATCCATTATTTGAAACTTACTCAAATATTCTCTTTTTGATTCAGTTTTATTTGAATCAGATTGTAATAAAGTTAAAAGCTATTTTAAAAAGTATCTAACAGCTGGTATTGAACAGGCAACCAGTAATTAGAACAAATACTTTAAATATGTAACACTGTTCTGGCTGGGTATTAACCATTGAAATGGTTGTTGCTGTTTCAATGATAATGTATGTGGAAGGGCTTTGTGAACTAAAAATTTACACAAGTGGTGCATATTATTAGCTCTACTTGGCCTCACAGAAATGCAGTAAAGAATGCCCTATTTTTCTATGTAGTACTAATGTTGGTTGCTACAATACAACTCTATGAATCAGTGGTAGTAAGAAGTCAATTAATTGAAAAAATAATTCAGTGACTTACTTCTTCTTCTTTTTTTTGGTACTGAGGATTGAACTCGGGGCACTCAACCACTGAGCCACTTCCATAGCCCTATTTTGTATTGTATTTAGAGACAGGATCTCACTGCATTGCTTATTGCCTCGCTTTTGCTTAGGCTGACTTTGAACTTGCGATCCTCCTGCTTCAGCCTCCTGAGCTGTTGGGATTACAGGCATGCATCACTGTGCCTAGCTTGATTTCCTAAGATTCTCTTGCTCTATGTGTACCCTGAAATCAGAAAGTCAATCATCTTTAAAGAATGTTACCTGTTGTTTGACCTATGCCCTGATTGAAGTTTCAGGTCAGAAAACTGTGAGGGCACATTGGGGTTGATTCTTCAGTTTGTTTTCCTGTTTTTAGCTGGATGTAGCAAAACAAATTCCAGTAGGTGGAGCTCTTTCTCAATATTTGTTCATTTTTTACTAAGGTGGGGACTCATTTCTTTTTTACTTTTCTAGGATAGCTTAGTCATAACTTAGTACAGATACTTTCAATAGCAAATGAAATTAGCATCAAATGTAGGTTATATGTTGCTTTAAAATGAGTTTTTTCCCCAAGACATTTAATAGAACAGCCATGGTGATCTGATCAAACACAAAACCCTCCCCCCTTTTATTATCTGCATCAAAGACCCTAAATACCTACCTTTTACTATGAAGCTATGTCCAGGTCTCAGATCAAATACTGCATCTTTTGATCTCAAGTCTAGCAATGCACACTAATGAACTGGCTCTTGTATTATATGGTCTATATTGCTGCACAACTCCTGTATATTACTAGTTTTAAGTATGGGTGTAGAAACTGCATATGTGTTTGGTCATATATATGCAGATTGCAAGACTACTATTTCTGGTATGAATAATCCATTTAGTGCCATGTCTACAGCCCTTTCTGTCAATCTGAAATTATGTATAGGAAACAATTAAAGGGAAGAAGTGTGTATAGAGGGCCACTGTAGACACAGTAGGTTGAATTATAAAATAGACTTTTGTGAAATGAGTCAGTTCCTGGACTTAGTAGAATTTTAATTCTTTCAAAAATGAGTAACATATTTTGGCAATGTCATCCTATCTCTGCTATACTTTGTAATATGGTTTATATTAAATAATTAGTAAATATTTAAAAACCCTTAAATACTACATAGTAAATTCATAGAAAAGTTATAACATTGTTCCTTCAGTCTTCCCTCAATATTGTACGGGAATGAAAAAAAAATGTAGCTGAAGTATCCAGCAGCTGTGCTCACAGGTATGAGAGTAAAACAACAACAACAACAACAATACATTCTTTTTTCTCTTTTTCTGCTTTATTCTTTCCCCAACCTTTGCTGCTGTTTGACTTGTGGGCCATACAAAAAAATCTATCTAACATATTTTTCTACTATTGGCCTAGAAGCATTGTGAGTGGAGAGTAGTAATATAGGGTGTGAGGGACCAGCTACATCAGGCTGTCTGCAAATGCCAAAGACATTTTTAAGGAGATGGGAGATATTGAGGAGTAGCTGCTTGTATAATCCATGGAAGTTTCTAGGTACAGACAGGAAGACTGGAGACCACCCTGACCATTGCATTGTTATTGTCCACTCTTCATGTCAGTAGAAAATGGAAAAATAAACCTAACCCAATAGATAGTAAATACTCAATTAACAACATTAGGATTAGAGCACGGGCATTTGAATAAACATGGACTTTATCTTCATGTAGACACACAAACGGACAATTATAACAATTATAAAATGTTGTGATAAGTGTCATAATAAAGGCATATATAAAGTGCAGATCACTCATTTCTCTCTTGGTTTCCTCATGTTCTTCCCTATGTAAAAAGCACCTACTGTTTTCCAATGAATATGACAAAGACATATTTTAAAAATAATTTAATCCTCACAACTATAAGGATGTTATTATCCAATAGTTTACAGGTGAGGTTTGGAGCCCTTAGAAAAACAATGGTCCATTAACCAGGTCTTTGTTATCTGGAGTGTTCTTTTTCCTCACATATTGGGACTTAGGGAATCAAAGGCTTGAATTAATATATTCAAGATGTAGTAGGCCCTGCAGAAAGTTTTGCAGTCTGTTATTTTAGTCAAATTATTCAATGTAAAACTGTCTTTTCCTTTAGGTGAATTTGTCAGAAGGTCTTCAGCATACATATTAGAAGACCAATGATCTTTTGTTTCTGTTTGGATGGTGCAAGGATGTCACTGCATTGGTGTGGCAGGGAGGGCTGCAAAAATCCTTCAGGAATGAGCTTTCCTGCTTAGCTGGAAACTGCTGTTTCTCTCTGTGGGAGCTTCCTGCTGAGGGTCCTGCTTGCTGATTCACTGGCACTTGTTCTCAGCGACTGCAGCTCAGAGGTGAGTGGTGGTGGCATTCTTTGATGGCCGGTTCTTTGAAAAATCTTGAGTATAAAGACAGCTCCTCATTGTCTCTCAATTCCTTCACCATTGCCTTGGCGTTTTGACAGGCAGCTTTCATACTTCAGCACCACCAGCTGAGGACAGCTCACAGCAGGTTCCCTATAGAATTTTTTAGGGGCAGGTCTGTGAGAGAAGGTGGTTTCACCACAGCCTGCAAAGAAGTCTACTTTGAGGTTTCCTTCTAGCAGGTTTGAACCTCTGACGCAGGGCATAGATCTTCAGACTTGCTTGGCTTAGACTGAGCTCTTGTGCTCCTTATGGGTTACCATGAAGTGACTGTAATTTCCTCCAGGCAATGTCAAACTAAAATCCTTCATATTCCTACCTCAATAAGTCATGAAACCTGGAAGCAGCTTTAGGGATTGTATATTTTTCCAAACTGGGTACAGAGAATTAATCTTCTTTAGGGTCCCTGGGGTAGGTATATGGAAGTGGCTACTTTTTGATTCTTGATGTGTGACATCTGAAGTGTCTGGTCTCACTGACTTAGAGAACAAGAATAGGACTGGTTTTCTTCTGTTATAGCCCCTGTCTCTCCCTCTCCATCAGCTCAAAAAGGCCATTTCTTTCCCCCTTTGTTCCAGGAGAGGACCTCCCTTTTCTATGTATCTCAGTTTAGCTGAGGAAATTAATTTTCATGTTGTTATTTTCTTGCATAGTATTGCCAGGTCCAACTTAGCTAATTACAGGTAGCTATTTCATAAATTTAACCATTTCATGTCAAGAACTACTTAACTATGCAACCATTACAGGTTAAGAAAACCCACAAAGTAAGAATTGGCAGTTTCACAGTGTTAGCTGTAGATCTCTATATAATTACATTTTGTAAATTTTGAATGAACAGGGAGCTATGTGTGATGTTGCAAAGGAACATTTGTCCTAAGGAAATGCCACTATTCCATTCTATAGGCCATTAAAGCCAGGGACTGTTGGTAGGGTTAAGGGAACACACTTGCAAATACAGTCTTTTGGAGAACCTCATGAGTCTGAGGCTCTATGGCTCCAGAATTCACTTTTCAAACTTTGGTTTTAAATAGAAGATGCTTGTGCATCTGCTAGAAAGCAGAAAATAGACCACGGGAGAGGAGGAGCTGTTTATTTGAATTTTATTTGTCTGAGAAAAGGTGACCCCCATAGTTCCAACTGCATTCACTCCTGTCGCCTTTCAGTGATTTTCTCTTGTTGGTTAAGTGGAGAATTAGTGCCTCTGAGATCTTTGGGACAGACCCAGTACAGAGACCTGCCCTCTGATGCTACTTTGGTTTTAAAAGCTTCTCATTTTATTAGGAATTATGGAAATTTTTGATTCTACTGTATAGTGTATCTGGATAGTTTTAAAATAAAAATAGTGTTTAAATTACCCACTTAAACACTATTAAAACACTCCATATGCCATGCTCGTCTTGGGATTTTGTGCATTCTTTGTCATTCTTGGCAAACAACAGAACTGAGAGCACTACCCCAGGTCAATCCTGAACTTCATCCCTTGGTCTAAGCCTCTGGGGTGAATACTCGATTAGCCTGATAACTGTGAGCTCGCTTCCTCATTCCATAGTTGGATCATCTGAAAGTTGCAGTGTATGGTTACTGAGCTTTGTTTTATCTTTAAAAGTTTATTTTCTTTGTCTTTTGGCACTGAGGATTGAACCCAGGAGCTCTTTACCACTTAGATGTCTTTTTTTTTTTTTTTTAAAGTTGCTGAGAGTCTTGCTAAATTGCTGAGGCTGGCTTGAGATCCTCCTACCTGAGCCTCCTGAGTCACAGATTACTGGTGTGTGCCACAAAGACCCACTTGAGCTTTGTTTTAAATAAATTCCTTTGGTTCATTTCAAACTGTAATTATTGGTTTGCTCTCATTGCTGCTGGCTTTTGTTCTGTTATTTATCTGCCCTGTTAGGTCCTTGCCTCTATCTTCCCTCCTAGACCCTTTCAGTCTTTCCTTTGCCTTCCATTCCTTGACTTCTTGTGTGCTCCACTCCTGCCTCCAGGATGTTCCCTTTCAGCACAACTTACTCTCAGTAAGTAGCCATCCCTCCAGATTGGCTAATGCCCCTTGAAGAGGGCCAAGGATGGATCCTGTTTGCTCAACAAGAATCTGGAGATAGAGGTAAGAATGATTGTGTGATTGAATAATGTTTTTTAGGCACAATTTCTTTCAATATGTCTTGGAGCATTGCACTAGACTAACTTTTCTATCATGTTTCCAATTAGAATACTGTTCTCAACCAAACATTAGTCTGCAATAGTTTTAAATTACCATGCATGACTCACAGTGATTTAATATTCACAAAATTCTTGCCATCTTAATATGCTCTGGAATGGGAGGTTGATTGGGAGTCATATCATGAGTGGAGAAGAGCAATTTAAAATTGTTAGAACATTTCACATATCTTAGCACTTGGTTAGAAATGGTTTGGTGCCTGCCTAATATAGAAGAATCTGAAATTGCTGGGCAATGACATTTCAATGAAAGTTTCTGTCTCTGAGAGGAGCTCTCCAACAAACAGGCAGCGAGTTTCCTTATCATGTTCTCCTGTTGGGAATTCTCTGGCCCTCCCTTTCACCTTGTTTGGATATTTTGTGCACATTTCCAGCCAACATTTAAGTAGGCTTAGATTTGCAACAAACTGCACAGTGATCTAGTCTCTCAATTTCATACCTCAGTTCCCTCTGTATTTTCAGTTCTTTCAGAAACAGGAAAGGTCATACTCTATAGCAGTTTTGACAAAAAACAAACTTTGTTTCCTAAACTACTGAATAATTATTTGTTTCTCTGAAAATTTGACCCTTATTTTGGTATGTTGAGCATTCATAGACTTGTTCACAATTCTCCTGAGGATCAAAGTGCAGGCAAATTTGTGAGGTTTTCTTTGGCCCGTACATTACAAAATATTCTGATTTCAGTTTTATATTAGGTTTACCTCTAGTGACTTTAAGATTCCCACTTAGCTCTATACTGTGTGAAGGGTCAGTTCCCATGAACCTGAATACTAAGTGGGGAGTGGCCTTTGAGACATGAACCCCTAACTTAAAAAAATAGTTTTCCATTTTGTCAGTTTATTTTCATCTGGTATGTTAAGACTTAACCTTTGGTAAAACTGTGGAAGTGATGGGGATGCTTTTGAGATACTTTTTACTCCCTTATATTTTTCTTCCCCTCCATTCTTAATAATCCTTTTAACCAAGTTCCCAGTACTTCAAAATGCCCTCTTGTTTTTTAAACACAGCTTCTCCATCTTTTCTGAGATGAATGTCATCTCAGTCTTTTCTACACTCAGCTTCTGGGGCCCTGCTTCCTGTTGCTGCGTTGATGAGTGCTAATGGGTTAGCATACATCACAATCACAGGATACATATTTCATTTGCGTTTGCATTCAATTGGGAATAAAATTATGACCATCCCAGCCCACATGTTTAATTTTAACAACTTTTGGAGGGAAGGAGTTAATGCCTGGGAGTGACGTGAAACCCGGTTGTGGGTAGTCCCGGTGCACAGTGAAGAGCAGTGATTCTTGTGCCTTCCAGAACCTTCAAGGAAGAGCTTTGCCTCTGCTTATTCTTCACCATTGACCTAAAATAAAGCCTATAGGGACCCCTGCTGTTCTGTTATTTATTGAAGGACAAATATAAGAGTACATTTTACTCATGAAAAAAACTGTAATAAGGCAGGCATACATTGTTTATAAGCTTGTTTCAAAGGCAATTTAAGGAAGCTCAAGTCTGATTAAATGATATGAAATTATATTTCTGGGAAAAAAATCTCAGTTCATTAATTTTTAAAATATCTGCCTTATTCCCCATCTTTTAAGCTGTGATGTTCTTTATTATATTATTATTTATTTATTTTTCCAAAGAGAGGTTTTGAAGTCTTTGAATTTTCCTCTTGGGTAAATTTCACTCCTATTTTGTTCCCTCAACACTATTTTCCAAATGCTTAGCATTTAGAAGTGTTAAATGTCTTTCCTGGGATAGTAATTTTTATTCCTGATAATCTGACAAATGCAAATGAAATACGTATCTTGTGATTGTGATGAAAATACATAACCCCTAAACATGTTTATATTAAAACAACTCTTCCTGAAAAATATTCTTGTATTTTTTTTTGGCCTGTTTCTGGGCAATTATGAAGTCCTTTATCTTTACACATATATATGTACTTACATACATATACACACACGCACATATATTATTATTGTTATTTTTAGGGATTTCTCTTTAAATCCCAGGAAGCTATGTCAAGATTTCCTCATTTCATTGTTAAAGAAAATTCTAAGGGACTTGAGGCCATCCCACCTGCTTCCTGGGGATGCTGTGGGGATTAAATGGTGACCACGCTGGGAATGCTGAGCACAGTGTTCACATGTGGAGTCAAGACTCCCTTGTCCCCACCATATCTCTGCTCCTCTTCCTTTCTTTCAAGCAGACATGTAATATGTTTTTTTTGAGCTGCCATTGGTTCAGCATCTACTCCTGCCCTTGGTCTTCTCCACAGCTTCATCTACACTTGCACGCACTTACCTTTATTTTCTTCAAGATTCCTCCAGCAGCCTCCCTGTCCCATCTAAAGCCAGGATGGCTCCTGGTACCATACTCTCTAGCTCTCTGAGCTTCTGGGTCTCCCCACTGACCCAGAACAGCTTCTCAAACACCAGCTGTTATAACTAATCTGGTTAAATACATTCCTAAAATTATTTGTCACTGATAGAATGCCTTTTCTCTCGTACTTGTTTATGCTTTGAGATGGTCACACACAGCAACCAGGTCTCCTTATCTATAGACTCTTCCAAGGCACTTTTCTCATTTCTCTCACCATCAGGCAGTTTTCAGACTACTTGACTCATGTTGCTCTTCATTTAGATTCCAGGGAGAGGAGTCACCTGACTGTGGACAACACCCACTGGCAGGTCCTCTGAGTGGCTTCTGGAAAGAGGGGAATGTGGGGGAGAGAGAGAGCCTCAGAAACAATAGTCATTCCCCTGAAGGTGCAGGAAGGTAGAATGAGGAGATCCAGCATGTGTCATCCTCTGACTAAGCTGTGATTCCCCTACAGCTGCTTTCTCCCCATATTGATGCTTCCTGCATTGGCCTGGTGTCATGGAAAGCCAGCTTGCACCTGCAGCTCTTGACCGGGTGAGACCTTCAATGAGGTGGGCCAGACAGGGTGGGCTCAGCCAGTCTGGCTCCAGATCTATCAGGCTGCTGGCAGCTGTGGGCTCTCCGCTGCCACTCTTGTTCTGCCATCAGAGCTCCCCAGAAAGGAAAGGAGTGAGAGAGAGAGAGCAACTGATGTCCCAGCCAATTCTAGTCTTGTCGTTTCTCTATTTAGGATACTGTTTGGAAATTCACTAGGGGATGAACATGTTCAGAACTGTACCTGTTCCTCTAGAGGGATGGTTTCAATTCTGTGGTTGCTACCACTTCACCTTGGGCTTCTATCCTCTCCAAGAACTAACGTTTGTAGTTTGTGAATGTAGTAATATCAGGGTAGGGCTTGAGATATGTTCCTGTATCCATAGTATCTGGGTTATTGTCAGGCAGGGAGAATAGTAAACTTTTGTTAAATGAATCAGTCAATAATGAATGGCAAACATCACTCATTAGAATTTATTATAAGTGGTCTTGGCAAGAAACCCCTGTGGAATAGTTTGAAAGTTGGACAGGGAAGCCACATAAGTGTGCAAAAGCAAAGTCCCACTGTAGCTAACTTTGGCTCAGTCCCACAGAAGAGTTCTCATGATTGCATTGATCACACTTCAGAGCTGTCTAGATCAGGGGTGAGGTCACTGAGGTATTTATATCCACGCCATCTAGCATTGGTTAAGAGCCACCCTGGAGCATAAACCCTCATGTTCTCCAGTTCAGTTCTCAGTATGTGATGGCAGACATGCTCTTGCAGCCTGAGAGCAGGGTGCTAGTAAAGAGACACAGGCGCTGGCTGTGGGAAGTGAAAATGCACTAGGGTTTGATGTGCATAAGAGCCTACATCCTTGAAGTGTGTTCCATGGATTAGCAACATCAGCACCACCTGGAAGGGTGTTAGAAACTCAGAACCTCAAGCCCCATCCTAGAGTTACAGAATCATAAGATTCAATATATAAGTAGATGCTTTTGAAAAGTGTTTCTAAAAGCACAGTAAGGTTTGAGAAATGCTGTGGCTGGAGTCCTGAGATTAGTTATAGGCAAGACTTAGCAGTTCTCCAAACTTTGAGAAACTGCCTGCCAACTTCTTATGTGTAGAAAATGTGCTAAGCATGTGCCTCCTTCTCAGGGTGCTAGTAGAAGAGAGGTTGATGTCTTAAAAACAAATAACAATATTCTCATCCTTGAAATTGCAGCCAGAGTTTGGGCATTTAGGAAACAGAATACTAATATTTCAAGTTTTACTTGTGCCCAGACCCTAAGCTCTTTACCTAGATGAACCCCTTTCAGTCCTTGAGGTAGGCACTTTTGTAATCATCACTTCCATTTTATAGATGGGGAAGTAAAAATACAGAGGAGTAACTTGCTGTAGTCATCCAATATGTTGTGGAACTCAGAATCAACTCGGGGTCCTCTGGCCATTCTTGGCCACTATTCTATGTGGCCTCCTGGAGGAGATGGGGGGCTTATGACAACCCTTCCTGTAATACTTAATCACATGCATTTACTACTTTGACTGTCAATGCATAGTTTTGAATTTTAGTATCCTTTAAATGGCTTAATTTCCAGAGGTATTGCTCTACCTTTAAATATTCTCAAAAGTCTCTGACATGAAAAAACATTCAAGGTCAAGTCTACACTAATGCAGTTACTGCTGGGGTCTCTTTGTAGTAGGCCTGGAGATAGCTTCATAGGTCCATTGGGTCAGTGATTTGGGCAGAAGTGACCTGGCTTCCAGTCTTGGAGGCTCCCAGGGGAAGCTGGTCATGGAGTTGTGCATGTGTTTGCAGAGAGGAGGGCTCCCTCTTGCCAGCTTTTAAACAGCTTCTGTCCCCTAGAGGCAGAGAATGCTGATGCAGATGTTCTTCAAAACACCCAGGGAAAAGGTCCTCTGAGTGTGTCCGCCTCAGTGATTTCCACATGGGCCAAATTGTTTTGCAGCTGGCCTGTATGGCTGGGAGCCTAACACAGGAAATAAAGATGAGGGAAGTGGAGCACTGGCTCCCCCTGCACTGGCTGAAGGGGGTGGGGGTGGGGGCTCTCCTGTCACCTTGGTTTAATTAAGGGTGTTTGGAGGAGGACTTTCTTGAGAAAATGCCATGAATGTCTAAGGGGTTTTTGGAGTAGGCAGCTCATTTGAAGCATTAGGAAGAGTGATTTCATTCCATTGAGCAAATAGGCAGGGAGATGAAGAGCAGGGTGACTTTTAATTTCACTTTAAGGAGATTATGGAAAGCAATATGGTAATGATCCCTGAGAGGAGCAGTGAGCCAGTGGACTTGTTCTTTATGTCAGGGACTTTGGCTTATATTTAAATATTAATATTCATCTCTGTTCTCCCACCAGTTGGTTCGGTTGTATGGTCTTGATCCCATCCATTGCCTAGGCTCTTTGGTGAGGAAGATGGGGTTATTTCCTTTCCTGGTGATCTGGTGATTCCTGGGCCTCATCTGGGGAGGGGCTAGAGAGCCTTTCTTCACAAGCATTTCCTGTACTCTAGCAAAGTGCCTCTGCCTTCTAGGCACTTCTGGCCCAGGCATGACCACTTGGTTAGCTTTGAAGACAGACAGCAAATGAGTTTTATTAGGTTAGTCCCCCACCCTCCATATTTCTGCTGCTTGACTGAAGGGTTCTGAGGGTCCATCCTGTGGGAATCTCTGCTTTCTCTTTTTACTTGTGCTGTACTGGATTCATCATCTCCTTCAGATTGTGTGAAAATCCTGGGGATGCTTTGAATGGGGAGAAGAAGTTCTGTTGCCTGCTTATCTTATCTTATCTTTCTGTCAGTTGGGTACTCTTTCCTAGAGGGGAAGGAAAAGGGAAGGGTTCTGCTTTTATAGCTTTTTCTTCTCCCTACACCCCCACCCCCACAAGAGTTTGCCTTGGATAATGTATTGCTCCTTGTTTTCCTCATTTCCAAGGTTACTTGATGGAGAATGATGCAGTGAATTCATGTAAACCTGGCCTCTGTAGGCACATTCTCATAATTAATTATTTCCCTTTCCCCAAAGCAATAGGAAGAGTGTATGTGCCTGTCAGACAGATGCCTGAGGCCTCTCTGTTATGGCCTCTCCCAGGGGACATGCAAAGTCCATCCAGGAAAACAGGCATCATTCTAAGTATTTAAAGTATTTAGGGCAGAGTAAATTTAATACAAGGAACAGTCATTATGGGTCAAGGAAGAGCTGAGTAGTCAAGCAGAGAATGGTAGGTATTCTGGAAACAATAAGAAGCAGCTGCCACCCCTACTTGGAGAGACAAAGGGAGAGGTGGTGTCACTGGAGCCCATGGATTGGGGTCATCCATAGTTGTCTGCTCACTGGGAGCTGGTGAACAGCTATAGCTACAGCTATAGCTACTACATAACACAGACAGAGCATGGCAGAAACCCTCTGGCATCTCCCTTCCTCCTCCTTTCTAGTTTCATATTAGTGTTCCTATTGGCTGAATCCAGTTAGATGCAGCTGATAAGGAAGCTTGCATTATAGAGGAAGGTTGGGAAGAATTTAGGAGCAAAGGAGTCTAGTGCATAGAACCAGCATAGGCCATGCACATAGGGTTTCCCAAAAGTCCCTAAACATTTCCTGCTCCCTGGAGTATGTGCACCCTTGTTTGTATGTGTTTGTGAACCCAATATAAATGGCTGTGGTCATTGTGGTCTTGACTGCTCATTTAGGGAAGATGCAGAGCCTGTCACCTCTTTTGGTCTCCTGTGACCTTTATGTTCTAGTTCTCATTGACTTTTGTGTTTTACATTGTGTTCTTGTCCTCCAGCCAATTTTGGTTACACCTTTCCTACTAACTACCTCAGATCTGATCTGCCAATCTGCAGATGGTTCAATTTCAACACCACTAATTTGGCCCTGATTTTTCTCTGCACTTCCTTTCCCCCTCCTTGGTCATTAGGAATCATTTTCTTTGATAAGGTAATTGAGATGCTGGGCATAATTTATCAGCTAACATGGCTGTATTAGGATTTTATATTAATGAAGATGCAGTGGTAAGACTGATTCCAGTTTCTGTTACATCCAAACTCATCCACAGCATTGACACTGAATGGCAGTAAAATACCATTCATTAAACTCACCAAGCTTATATTATTCTCTGTAGAGACAGCTGGGAAATTATCCTTGGGTGCCACAACACTAATTTTAATTTTAAAGAAATGAGCCATGAACTGCTGAAAATAATAATTCTCAATGATGACACCTGAGAGGCTGTTGTGGGTATCAACCAATATATTAATTTTATCTCTGAGTTCCAAGCTGCAGAAATCCTCTTGCTAGTTATACAATAAAGGTGTTAAGGCATGGCCCATACAACTACAAACACAAAAATATTTTTTTCAAAAATGACTCTCCACTTTGCTGAATAGGTTTTAGCTGATCTCTTACAGCCTATTCCCTTTGGAGCAGTAGAGAGTTAGTTGACCAGTTGTCTGTCTTCCTGATAAGCATGTCCCAGGAACAGAGCCAATATTTTTATTTTAGTACAGCCATAGTTTCAAAAGAACTTTCTTTTTTGTTGAAGTGAGCTGTAGTGTTCCTTGGGATTGAAAGGATGTCTGTTTGGCAACCAAAGCAAATATTCTACAATATACTCCAGCAACGTAATAGCCATGGTTACTCTCTGAAATAGTTTGCAATAGAAAAGCTAGAAAGAAAATCACTTCTGAATTCCAAAGGAAAATGAACCAGCATTACATTTTAATGGTAACTTATTGTTACCATGACCATTAAAACATGTTTGTTTTTCTGTTTATAAATTTTATCATAATTTGCTTTTGTTTTTAGGATCACGTAACATGTTTGAGAGGACTTTTCAAATATTTTCACAGTGATAAACCCTGGTCCCAACTCCCATAGCTCCCCGTTCACCTGTACCATAAAGGACATGATGGATCATATTAAGGAATCTGTGCGAGGCTGAAACAGCGTGAATCTGGCTCTAAATGGTTGTTGTTTAGTATGCACCATGTGACTGCTTCAGAATCAGGGAGGTTGAAAATCGTATAATAAACTAAGTCCTTTGTGCTAAGGGAGATGATGCTGCAGTGTCTTATTCTCAATTATTTAAATTTCCTTCTTTTTGAATCTTGAAAGCACTCTCAGTGGGATTAACAGTCAAACCACTGAGGAGAAGATTTATTTCTCTTCACAAGGACCAGGTGGTTCATGCAGAAGCAAGTGGCCGCTGAAGATTTGGATGAATTTGGGAAGCAGCACTCTTTGGAAATCAGCACTTTGTCCCTGCTCCCTGCCCCTCTACCAAAGTTGTACAGCTTTCCTTAAGGAGATGGTATTTTGCATGGAAAGTTTGATTTGCTTCAGAAATTATGCTATTGAAGCATAAAAGAGAATCTTGTAAGTTTTAGTCCTTTTGATTGCCCTTTAGTTACCTCTGCAAATAGTTCTAGAAACATTATGAGTTTTTAAAATTTGTTCTAATTAGTTATACATGACAGTACAATGCATTTTGACACATCATATGTAAATAGAGTATAATTTTGCATTCTTCTCATTGTATATAATATAGTTTTCTGTCCATATTAGGAGGCTGAAAATCTAAGCCAATGCCCAAGAGAATAATTCTTGAAAATTTCCCCCCAAACATAGTTTATATATCTTTGAAACCCTCACTCCTTTTAAATAGAAAATAGACAAAAAGGAAATATATTATTAGCATAATAATTCAGTTCAAATCTATTATATTCTGCTTTTTTCTAGATTGTATAGATGAAAAACTTATAAATTTCTTGAGAGGGTCTTGCAATAATTATTATCCCCTATGGTACCAGGACAGTGTGAGCAAGGAGTGGACACTTAGAGTTTGTTTATCAGCTAATCGGATCTCATTTCATAGCAATGACTTATATTAGTGGGAATGCCTCATTCTGAGAGGGTGCTACAATTAGCAAGTAAGAAAAGACCTAATATAGGTTAACTTATAGAATAATGAACTTTTTATTGTTCTTGCACCTGAAAAGTTTCAGTGAGGGCTCCAGTTCTGCAATTCTTTCTGCTCTGTTTCCAGTGCTTTATAAGATGGCCTCAATCACTGAGTCACCAAAGTTCACTTAAATCTTCATCCTCAGAAATTGCTCCAGTTGTTTTAAAGTGAGGCTGAAAAGCTGGTATTCTTTAAAAGCTTCCTAGGGGATTCTAACTCACAACTGGGGATTAGAACCACTCCTCGAGATATATGTCTGCCTAGACCACAGTGGCTCAGTATGATTTTGACTTCATGGAATTAAAAATCTGGAAGAGAAATACTCAGAAGCAATGTTCCTGGGCTTGAGTCATGCTGATGATAGTGGTATAAATAGCATCTCTAAATTTTGCTGTTGAAGTCTCTGGGTTTATCTTAGTCCCAATTCTTCCTACTTCTTGGCCATTCCACACTTAAAGAGACACTAGTGTTCACCTGTCTGCCCGTCTGTCCATCCATCCATCCATCCTCTCACCAAACATTTATTCAGTGCCTACTAGTTACTCTGTCTTTTTGTCTTTTGTGTAAGGAATCTATGAAAAGTGTTTTAAAAGTTTGACTTGAGTAAAATTTTACAGCCTGCTGTTTTAGCTCTTGTGTTGATAATGCCAAATCCTTTCCCATTCTTTGGTCCTATTTTCTCTAGTTTAAACAAAAAATGACATTTTCTATTTTGTTTTGCACTGTCTACTGTTGTTCAGTTTCTTTCTTGCCAGAGCATTAGCTGCCCCAAATCTAGAGCCAGTTTGGAAAAGCAATTAGCATTCTGGGCTCTCAAGCCAGACTATCTGGGTTTACTCTGGCTCTTATAGGATACCTAGTTGTTTTCTTAAAATGGTGATTCTCTTAGTCCTCTCAGGCCTCTATAATAGAATATCATAGACTGGGTGGCTTATAAACAACACGACTTCATTTCTCACTGTTCTTGAGGCTGGAAAGTCCA
Source organism: Geosciurus inauris (assembly GCA_004024805.1). Classification (NCBI taxonomy): domain Eukaryota; kingdom Metazoa; phylum Chordata; class Mammalia; order Rodentia; family Sciuridae; genus Geosciurus; species Geosciurus inauris. The sequence continues at coordinate 32,481 of PVHX01010714.1, read as the reverse complement.
AGATCAACATGCCAGCATGTTTAGAATTGGGTGAGGCTTGCTTCATGATTTATAGGTGGCTGTTTTCTTATAATGTTTTCACATGGCTGCAGGGCCAAGGACGCTTTCTTAGGCCTTTTTTGTTTTTGTTTTTTAATAATCGCACTAATATGGTCCATGAAGGCTCCACCTAATCATCTCCCAAAGGCCCCATTTTCTAACACCATCTCATAGGGTATTGGGATTTTAACATATAAATTTTAGTGGGACACAAATCTTCAGTCTATAGTAATTAACAATGAAGATGCCTAACTCATAAAATTGTTGTGACAATTAACCCATGGAAAAAAGGCTTTCTCATAGTAAATACTCAGTGAGTAATAGTGTTTATTGGCATATTTATCAGGTGTTTCTGTTCTTAGTGCAGGTACCTCTGTCTTTCTGTAAAGGGTCATCATTCCCTATGGCAACTACTCAATGCTGCCATTGCAGTACATCATAGGCAAGCAAACAGGTATGACTGTGTTACAATAACACTTTTTCAAAAGCAGATGCTGGGCAGGGTAAGGCCCTGTGGGCTATACTTTATCAGCCTAAGAGAAATAGGATCAACAAGTGTGAATTAATAGTGTTGTAGAGGAAGGCTTTTGTTCTTGAAAGTGGTGGCTTATTGCAAACTCAGAAAACATTTATTATTTTCAGAACTAAAAAAATTCTGAGAAGAGAAAGGATGGGTCAGAATTCTAGTCTTGGCAGGACATTAGGTCATAAAACATAGTCCTCGTCATTACCAATATGCATTTATTGCTCATGCTGTGCTAGCAATGGAGAATAGGAAGGCCTGTAGGGCTCAGTTGTCACTGAGAAGGTCTTCTTATCTTTTTCTCTTGATATGCTTATATGACAGGTGTGGGTTCTAATATCGGTGGTATAACCAGGATTTTTGGAAAAGGTAGTTGCAGAGCCAAAGTTGTCTGATGGGAAATCATTTTATAAGGATGAATATTATTTCTTTGAAGCACTTGTTTGGCTATGTAGAAGCCACTCAGGGGCTACGCCTAGGAAGGAATTCTTTAAGGACCTTCCAGCATGTAGTTATAGTTTCATTTTTCAGTGCAGTGGAGCAAGTCTGTGAAAGTTTACTCTGCATTTAGAGGGGAAAAATGTGACACCTTGCTGTCCCATTTATCAGGAGCTTGGCACTTTTGTGGGCAGTAGGGAGACTTGTAAAGAAGACAAATAAAACCACTGGGAACAATAGTGATTCACTCCCAGAGAAGTTCTTGCGCAGCTGTATTCTCTCATTTTCAGCAGCATAAAATCAGGACTGTTCCTTGCAAAACAAGAAAGCCCAAATTGAAATACCAAAGTGATAAAGGGAGAGAGAGGGTGGTAGAGAGAGGGAAGCAGACCTGAGGAAGAGATGCTGAGAGAGAATAGGGGAAGGGGACAGAAGGCAAAGATAGAATTGTCCCTTTTTCCCAAAAGATAGAATTGTCCCTTTTTCCCAAGTCTTCTTCCTCCACAGATGAAGGCAGAAAGGAGAGGCAGAGACCCAGAGAGAAGTTACTCAGAAAGAAAAGTAAGGGAAAGAAGATGCTATTGGTCTTCAGGGGTGGGATCAAATAGGACATAGTTCACTGTGGCACTCAAAACTAATTTTCATCATTTAAGGGCTCATCTTATAGGGCAGCAGTTTGTTTTGTCACCTGGTATCTCAGAGGGAGATGCATAGACAGGTAGTGACCACAGGATGGCATCTCTAATGTACCTGTGCACTCATCCATCCTGTTCAAAAAGCTAGCTCATTGGTAGAATCATGGTCCTCTTGAGGCCCTAAAGTTCATAAAGTAATATTTATTCCTTATTCATGGATAATTCTTCTCTCTGGTCAGCAGGTATCATTCCCTAAGGAAAATATATAGGATTGAAACTTAAAATACCATGCACTTCTCTGGCAGCAGGTGAGAACCATGGGTATGTGCTACTTATGAAGAATGGACTTTATCAAAAATTTTAAGTAGATGGTGGGCTATTTTCTTTGGTCTGACTTGCTTTCTCTACTTGTGTTTTCACTTATGGAAGACAATTTTGTGTTGTTTTTCTTAACCAACAAAAATTTATTGAGTATTTTTTTTCTCTCATCAATCCTATCATTTAGTCTGAGCTAGCTGTTTAACTTTCGCATAAGGAAAGGGTAAGAAATAGGGCGATAAGAGAGTAGAATTTGCTTATATACAAGGAATAAAAATCCAAGATAATAAACATTGCATTGGTTTTCAGGAACACTGGGAATTCCAAAAAGCTTCTGATAAAAATTTTTGGATTGACAATTTTGAAGGTCAGAAATTTTGGTTTACCCATGAAGTAGATAAGTCACAATAGTGGCACAGGTTCATAGGCCATAGAATTCGAAAGACATTATCCTAAACCTAAAAGAAGCTAGACTCTAGCTAACAAAGGATTTCAGTAAAAATTGACTGCATTGTTTCCTTGGGCTACAGACTTTACTTGTATTATAGCTGTGTTGCACATAGGATTCTAAACTGTGGCTAAAGTCTGCTTTTCAGAGTGGAATGAATTATACAAGAGATGCTGAACAACTCACTTGGGTTAGCCCACTGCACTTCCTGTAATCTGTGCCTTGGGGTGTGTCAAAGCCATTTCTGCGAGGTGGCAAGAGTTTAAAGAGCATAAGACTGGAAACAAGTTTCCATGGACACTGTGCACAGAAGCCAAATTCAGATGCTTGGAGCTACAATGGCTGCTCCTGGTTGGAATTAGTGCTATGTATTAATACAAAGAGGGGAGAGGAGAGGAACATTGTCATATTTGGAAAAATGTCATAAAAAATTTTAGAAATGAGAAAATAAGAGCAGGTTTGAATCTCCTTTTCTGCAGTGTCTCAGAATATTTCAAATTTCCGCTGTGAGCTGTGTTGCCTCATTAGACTGCCACAGAATATCTATGAAGGATATTCACTTCATCAACAGTGAAATGAAGATCAGATCTTTCTTCTGCCTTCCATTATTCTCATGGACTATTGGAGAGATGTCTATCTCCATCTGGAAATGAAATGCATACTACCTGTTTAATAATTAACCTCTTGAGTGTCATGTAAAATACCCCCAGAATTAACTTCTTGGCTCTAGAAATCAGAATTTGTCCCAAAATACATCCTGATCTGAGCAATAAACTATTCAATGATTTGCAATCAACAAGAAATTACAAACATGAGCCTGGATACAAAAAGAAGCATTAGCAAATGAAATTAATTTCTTTTGAGCTTTGTGGTGATCTGTATAGCAAACATATCTGCCTTTTCTTCTGAAGGATATTTGTAGATAAATGACATTCATGACTGCTGATAAAGATCTTTGTTATATAATCCAAGCATTACCTTGAGACACTTTTCTTCATTGATTTGCATATTTTAATTTCTTAAGAAAACCATTCAAGCAGGACATAGTATTTTATACTTGATTAAAAGCAGTGATTGTTTTTAAAAACAGGAAGAGTTTTGTGTCTTTGTTTCAGATTCATATGCCACTACAAAATTTTATTTATAAATATTTGTGTGTGGAATCTGATATTCATTTCTCTCTCTTTGGTCCATATGGAGGTGATCCTGGTATTCTCTATTCTTAGAGACAACTGCTTATATTATTATAAAGAAATGATCCCATGAGGACTACTGGGAGGTCCTTTTGTGATGCCCTGACTGGTGTTATCCATTAGCAATGAAGGACACAGTTATAACCTCAAAGGGCCTGTGGGTTGCCAGCCTGTTTACCATTGGCCTACCTCATCCTGTTGCTGGATGGTTATGCATTTCTAAATGTGTGGATGATATTTTTGCTCTACTTCTTTTAAGCAGATATTTCTTCTATCTAGACACATATTTTAGTCCAGCTACTAAACAGTTGTAGAGCTCTTGAACCTGATCTTTTTTGGTGCTTCTAAACCAGTAGGTGCTATATCACAGACATATATACTAGAATGAGATAAAAATGTTAGCGAGCATGATTCTGGTCATCCTGAGTGCCTCTCTCTTTTTCCCACATGGTATAAAAAGACTTGAGTACTCAGTGGGAAAACTTGGAAAGATGTCACGTCTGAAGTCCTGATACTCAAGGTGATGTTTGAAGTAAAGATTAATAGAAATTCTTGGGACTTTGATTTTTCCTGTTATTCTCTTCAAGTGGTAAAATGGCATAATAAGAAACATAAACCTGCCAGAAATGTGGCATTGGCTGAAAGAAAACGTTGGTGCTAAAAATAATCAAACACATTGTTTCCCCTCATCCAGACCAGGAGCACTCCAGTCCTATTGGCTCATACTTATTCTCCTCTGATGTGACAATGACCCCTGCTATGCTGGGCCAAGTTTCTCTGTTTTGGAATTCAAGAACCTTTGTACATATTATAATAATTCCTAGACTTATAAGAAGCTCTAAGCTCCTTAAGGGTCAATATATTTATGATATTTTTGCCTCTCTGTAAATTGGGAAGAGGGAAACACTGAAAATAACCTTACAGAAAAATATATACTATATAATGCATGGCTTGCTTAAAGTTATGAACAAAATTTTATCTTTAAGGTTTAATTCAAATACCTTCTTCTCTGAGATCGTCCCTGATGTTACCCTTTCTCTCTTTAATCAGACAGAAATAGATTCTCTCTTATCCACACTTTCTTATGCCAGCACCTTCCATATACTGTAGGGTACTGAAATGATTTGTGTTTGTATCTCATAGTGAATCATGAGCTTCTTGAAGTTTGGTTCATTTTTGTATTTCCTCAAATTATTTAAAATATTATCTTATGTTCATATAGTAAGTTTGCAATAGATGTTGATTAATACAGGTGGTTTCTTCTTGTCCTTTTGAGAATTTTGAGACAACTCTTAAGATGTTGAACAACCCACTAAAGTGAATATTTATTCAAAAGATGTTTTCAATACTCTGTGTCAGGTACTATCCTAAGTTCTGAGGATACAAAGTGAATAAAACACAAAATCTTCCCTTATGGCTAGGAAAAAAATTAAAAAAATGTTAAGTATAAAGGGAGGGGAGAAAAGTAAGTATGTAAGGAGATAAAATGAACTGCGGTGGGAGAGGGACAGATGTTGGAGAACAGAGCTCAGGGAAGGCCTCCTGCTAGGTGACACCAGAAGGAAGCTGAGGCAGCAAGATCTCCTCTAGATTCAAGAAATACAAGAGCAGCCTGCGTCAGGGGGAGGGCCTGGAATGTCCAAGGGGAGCAAAGGAACCAGAATGTAGCTGTGGTCAAGTGACTCAGGCTGGAAGGATAGGAGCTGAGGTCAGAGAAATAGCAAGGGGTGAGATCAGAGGACTTGGTAGATGGTTCCAAGAATTTGGGCTTTTGCTCTGAAATGAAGCCCGTTAGAGAGTGTTGAAGATAGGAGAGGCATGATTTGACGTAAAAAGTTAGGAAAAATTTTCATCAATGATAAAAGTTATGTTTTGATTATCAGAAAATTTGATATCATCTGTGAATATGAACTTTCAAAGCTGGGAGATGGTTGAGTGGTTTTAGGAAACTTTTTTTTTTTTATTAAATTTTTTTTAGTTGTAGATGGACAAAATGTCTTTATTTTATTGGTTTGTATGTGGTGCTGAGGATCAAACCCAGGGCCCCATGCATGCGAGGCAAGCGCTCTACCACTGAGCTACAATCCCAGCCCGGTTTTAGGAACCTTTGAGTAGAAAGCATACTTTGGTCAAATCCAGTATTACTAGATGAATATCAGAGTACCAACATGGGGGTACTTTTGAGATTCTGAGAGGAATGTGAGACTTAAAACCAATATATATATATTTTTTAACTGAAGCTTTACTAATGCACTACTCTGAATGTTTTTACTGCACCAAGGGAGCTTTAGCTATCTGGGTACACAGCAGACACCATAAGATGCTGGAAGTAAACTCTTACCAGGACAGAAGTCATCACAGACCATTGTAGCCATGTTAAAATTTTTTTTCAGATCTTGTGCCTTTTACCAGTAAAATACTTTTGAACATGTACCCATAATCTAAATACATTTATCACTTAATATAAAAGTACCACAATAGCCATATGTATTTATTATAAAAATACATTTAAAGAAATTAAAAAGGGGGCATAAATATAAATACTTTAAAATGATAATTTATTTTGTTTATGGTTATAAAATATTTTTGCTCTCATCAAAATATTATTATCTTTTAAATAAGAACAATGCACTTGAATATTAGTTTTTTAACTATTAGATTAGAATTTTGCACCGAAGCAATTAGAAGATGTGTTTTTAATTCATTTAGTTTTAGATGTGTTTGCAATTAACATAGTTGAAGACTATTTCTCAAAAATTGAAGGAGTGCATCATGGACTTCACTTAACATATAAGTTGATTTGTAATATAAAATTCATCTTGCAGTGGTTTTTGTTGAAATATGGCTAGCAAATTTCCATCTTCTGTGATCTCAATCAGATGTTCTTGCAAAACTAATTTGAAGATAATGCATTTTAATGTCTTTAACAAAGGCATTCAAAACCCACTGAAACTCTCTATTTGGAAGATTTAAAAATAGTGTTCAGATAGGCGTGTTTATAGTGATATACTTACAGTGTTTTCTTTAACACAATCATATAATGATGGAAACATTTCCAAACATGCATTTTCACAATGCTTTTTCCATAACATGGATTTCTTTTGAATAGAAGTTGCTTTCTTGCTTATTGTTAAAACATCTAATTTACCTTGAAGGGACTGATTAAGTGTGTAGCTGGCAGAGTTTGCACTGAAAGTAGAAGTGTCAGTGCTGCCGTTGTTCTTATCTCGTTTTTTCTTTTCCATTTGTATTTGTATCAGTATGTTCGTTTCTTTTCAGAAATATCTTCAAGCCCTCAGAGCATTTGGTGAGGATTAGCTTGGTTAAAACTAGACATTAGTTGGGCTCAAACAATGACATTGATCAAAATGCTTAAAACAAACAGGGGCAGGGCTGTCAGCTCCCTAACTCTCCTGCAAGATGTATCTAGATCTGTGACATCTGACTGCCTGATAATCACACATGTGCCCTGAGCCATGGTACCAGGGCCGATCCACATATCAGATACCTTATAGAGCTTGATTTATTTCTCTTTATAGATTAAAATATAAATATAGGAGTCTAATATTTTTCAACACTCCAAAAGACCACTGGCATACACCTATGGATTTGTGTACCCCACAAATGGGAGACCACTATAATGTGAGAGGCTATTGTATTAGATGCTGGCATTTTCAATTTTGGGGTTTGAAAGTTTTCATGAATCACAAAGGGTTAAAAAAATCTTGCTGTTCCATAGTTTGTAAGATCTTATCAACAAAAGATCAGACAAATATACATATATATAGTTTTTGAGGATAGAGATAATTAATTATATCATAGTAGTAATCAAAAGCAGAGTTAATTAAACCTCCTTTGGCTGCTCATTGCTTACCTTTAAATGCAAATGAGTGGCTACAGCAGACTAAAAAGTACCCTGTAACCAATGCTTCTTAATAGCTGGGCACGATGAGGATGCCTTCCCGTAAGTCTGCTTCTTTGTATAAATCCTGTTTCCCACTAGTCTTTGCACTGACTCTTCTTTTACTTTCCCAGACTGGGTATGCCATTGCCTGGGGAGATGGTGGGTTCATCTGTTCCTTCCTGACTTTTGGTATCAAGCTATCATTATCATCTCTGGAAAGAAAGTGGTTGGAACCTAACTCATTTTGAATTAATGAAATATTTGTAGTGACATATAATTCTATGACACTTCTCCCACCTTTTTAAAAAATGATCTCTCACAAAAAATATATTTTTGTTTGTTTGCTATTTTAATGGTGTGTACACACCTTCCAGTTTAAAAATTCCCAAAGCTGTTGCAGAGCAAAAATTTCTTAATCTTTTCCTCTTTCCCTTTCCTACAAAATACCTTGGGAGAAGAGTAAATTGAAAAGATGTAGAGGAATTGCAAATGGTGTGAGGTTACAGTGTTGATGGGTGTTGCCACAGCTGAACAAAGTTGGCAATTCAGGAAGATGAAGAGACATAGAAGAAAATGATTCAGTTTTATGTACATGGTGTATGATTAGAAAAATCCCTGGATATTTCCTCTTTCCTTTTCTCCTTTCCTTCCTTTTTTCCCTCCCTCCCTTCCTCTCTGCCTCCCTCCCTCCCTTCCTCTCTGCCTGCCTGCCTCCCTTCCTTCCTTCTTTCCTTCCTTCCTTCCTTCCTCTCTCCCTCCCTCTCTCCCTCTGCCATTTTCTTTTTATGGGGCATAGGGACATTTTATAGAAAATTGTATAGGGAAAAAAAGGAGAGATAATCTGTTTCAGATAAGAGGAGTTAAAAGGAACTCAAGAACCCAAGGCTGCTGAACCCAAATGAGGTAGGAAGGGGGACTAAAGGACAGGGCAGCCCAATGTGAGATGTCAGAGCCCAATTGGGTAATGAAAGGTGTCTGGTGTGAGCATTCAGCACGGGGTATCAGAGCCCAGGCAGGCTAAGGAAAGTATTCACTTGAACAGAGTGTGACTGCCTTTTGAGAAACCTGATTTTCTACCTTTATGCCTCATAAGGGACGGGACACATCTCTCCCCTCTCCAAGCCAAGGGAAACATTGCTAAATCAATGAAAGCTTGACCTGCTGCACCTTCACTTTAGACTGTCACAGAAAAGGATGTGAAAGATTAGGAGGGAAGCATTGGGCACATAAAGCATCTTCCTGGGAGAGAAACAGGAAACTGGTGTTTCAACGTGTTTGGATAAAAACATGAACAGAAACCTACCAGTCAGGACTCACAGTAATTTTGTGTTTATGCTTACAAAGCATGAACAAAAATAGAAAATCTCTTACCTTGAACTTCACCTTCAGAATGAGAAATAAGCAACTCCTTTCTTTCTCTCCTCAGCACGACTTTGATATAACAGAGAAGGAAAGCTTTGGAATAAAATTTTGTACTTAAACGTCATGCAGGACATCATTGTGGGGATGTAGGAAGGAAAAGACATTCTGGTCTATGAAGGTGGGTAACTAAAAGGAGCCAGGTCTCTTAGGAATCCCACTGTGGTAGGTGGTGCTCTTACCAGGGTGACTGGTCTCTTGCACCCTCACTATAATTTCTCTGGAATCCCTCCAGGGTGCCTGCCTCTTTCCACACTATAACTTTATTTGTGCTTTTCCTCTTAGAAGGTAAATATATTTTGAACTGAGATTCAGAACAGTTTCTTTTTCCTTAAAGTATATCAATGTGGTAGAAAAAAATTTGTTTTCTCTGTGTTCTTTTTATTGTAGAGGTTTCTGTTTTCTGTTTTAGAATTCACTTAAAAATCATATCTAATTCTTTTTGTACATTCAAGTTGATTGGTGAGCCAGAACACACAGGTGAGTTTCTGGTAAATGTTTAATAATCAGCTTCTGTATAGCAAAAGACAGAATTAACAGAGTGAAGAGACAACCCATGAACTGGATGAAAATATTTGTGAACCACACATTCAGTAGGGGTTACTATCTAAATATGTAATAAACTCAAGCAATTCAATAGCAAGAAAATAATTGATTAACATGTGAAGACCTGAATATAAATTTCTGAAAACATACAAATGGCCAGTAGGTACATATATGAAAAAAATTGCTCAATATCACTAATCATCAGGAAAATGCAACTCAAAACTGTAATTAGATATCACCCTGTTAGGAGGTTATTACCATAAAGATAAAAAACAATAAGTGTTGGTGAGGGAAATAATGTTGGTGAAGAATGTAAACTGTTGGTGGGGATGTAAATATGTATAGCTATTATGGAAAACAGTGTGAAGGTTCCTCAAAAAAGTAAAAATAGAATTACCATAGGATCCAGAAATCCTACTTCTGAGTATATATCTAAAGGAAATAAACATGTTAAAGAGATATTTGCCTTCCTATGTATATTGTGGTGTTATTTACAATATTCAAGATATGAAAGTAACCTAAGTATTCATCAACAGATGAATGAATAAAGAAAATGCACAATGGTATACTATTTGGCCTTAACAAAGAAAGAGATTCTGTCATTTGTGACAACATGTATGAACCTGAGGGTATTTAAGTGAAATAAGCCAAGCACAGAAAGATAAGTAGTTCATGATGTTATTTATATGTTGAATTTAAAAAGTCAAAGTCATATAAGTACAGTAGAATGACTGATTGGGGATAGGGGTTAGAAAATGGAGAAATGTACAAAGGGCACAAAATTTCATTTAGACATGAGGAATTAGTTTTTTTTTTTCTTTTTCCCTTTGGGTACCAGGGATTGAACTCAGGGGCACTCCACCACTGAGCCACATCCTCAGTCTCATTTTGTATTTTATTTAGAGACAGGGTCTCACTGAGTTGCTTAGCACTTCACCATTGCTGAGGCTGGTTTTGAACTCACAATCCTACTTGTCTCAGCCTCCCTAGCCGCTGGGATTACAGGCATGCGCCACCGTGCCCTGCGAGGAATTAGTTTTTGAGATCTGTTATACAAATGATAAGTATTTAGGTAGTAGATATGCCAATTTGCTTGATTTATGTTCTATAATGTATATCAAAACCTCATATTGTATCCCATAAATATATATAATTATTACTTTTCAATAAAAAAGCTCTGCTGAATAAGGATATGTAGTAAAACAGGCAGACTGTTAAGAAAATGCTCCCCCATCCCAAAAAGGCTTCTCTAAATGAACAGGCTACTCCATAAAATTAACCTGTAGAAACATTCCAAACACTGACAACTCCTTTGTCCCTGGGTGGCAGGAAAACAGAGGCAAGAAAAACCTGAGTGAATGTTACAGACTCAAGGATTAACCAACCAATCAGAATGTTGTGGGCCGAACCAATGGCTGTAACACTTTTCTTTTTTCTTTCTTTTTTTTTGGTACTGGAGATTGAACTCAGGGGCACTTGACCACTGAGCCACATCCCCAGCCCTATTTTGTGTGTGTGTGTGTGTTTTTTTTTTTTTAAATGTAGAGACAGGGTCTCACTGAGTTGCTTAGCGCCTCGCCATCGCTGAGGCTGGCTTTGAACTCGCGATTCTCCTGTCTCAGCCTCGGTAACTGCTGGGATTACAGGCTTGTGCCACCGTGCCCGGCTGCTGTAACACTTTTCTAATACCTTATTGGTATAGATATTGACCAATAGACTTGGTACTTTTCCAATACCTGATTAGTATAGATATTGATCAGTGCCCCTAGCCAGTACCTATATAAGCTCCTAGACTAGGACACTTAAGTGCAATCTGCTATCAGGTCCCCTCTCACCCAGAGAGATCTGCTACTTTCCTTTTCACTTAAAGAAATCTTACTTCTTTCACTCTTACCTTCTGTTTTCTATGGATTTCATCCTTCAAGTTTGTGAGACAAGAACCCAGAAAGAAATCGATGGTGAGATGCTGGACTCTGCTGCAATAGTCTACTACGGAGAGCTGCTGACACCAAAAGGGGCTTTCTTGGCTGCAGAAGCCTGTAATTTAGATAGATCCTACCCACCAGCAGAAACAGAGAGTCTGGTTTCATCTCAAACTCCAGTTTCATTGCTTTTTAAAATAGTTCTTGCTAATTCTTGTGGTATAAATACCCACCACAGCTAATTTCAAGCTAACAACTTGACACATAACCAGTTCACAAAATTCAACAGCCACACCCCTGGAATTATTCTTACCCAGAAATGCTTCCTGTTTAAGGTAATTTTAGAAAATGACCCAATTATGTAAGAGCTATAAACTATATGATTTGGAATTGTAAAGTGGTAAACACTTTCACTGTGTTTTTCTTTTTTTAAAGTTTTTAAATTATTTATTTATTTGTTGTTTTACTTATTCTTTTTAGATATACATGACAGTAGTTCACTTTGTTTTTCTAAGAGTGATGGAGAGTGAAGAGGAGGAGAGAGGGAAAAGGAGAGAAAAGAAATTGAACTTAAATGTTTTCAGATATCTTGAAGATTGAAATGTAGTGACTAGCTATACTGTTGTTTTCTGGAATGTAATTAAAATAGGGGAAAAGGGAGAGCTATTGTAGGCAAGTTTCTGATTAGATCGCAAAATTGTGAAATGAGCCTATAATTACCTTTTCTGGAGAATTATAATAATTACATATTCAAACCTGTTACAAATTGATCATATTAAGTTTGTCTGATGGCTGAGAATGTTCTAGAATGAATCCTGGAATTTTCCATTTTTTCCCTGAATGTTTGATTTTACTATTAAGAGTGTGGACTGTATTTTAACGCTTAAGAAGTTTTGAGATAATCTTTTCTCCTCCCTATTTCTATGTCTTATTTAATGTTCCTTGACCTATTAGTCCACCATGTATGTTATTCTTATGTTTTGCTTTTGTTAAGTGAGTTATACAAGAAAGAGTTATTCATAATATAATAAGCACAAATTCTAAAATGGAGGCAAATTATAAAAAAAATAGCTTCCTTCAGCTCTGATGTACTCTGGACTTTATAATGTTCACTGACCTTGGATTTTCTGGGAGCATTAAGTGGTTCTAAATCAGTTCCTCTCTCCTAAATTTTTTTTTTTGGTACCAGAGATTGACGTCTAGGGCACTCGACCACTGAGCCACATCCCCAGCCCTATTTTATATTTTATTTAGAGACAGGGTCTCACTGAGTTGCTTAGTACCTTGCTTTTGCTGAGGCTGGCTTTGAACTTGTGATTCTCCTGTCTCAGCCTTCCCATCTGCTGGGATTACAGCACCTGGCTCTCTGTCCTGATTTTTAAACTTTCAAAATAAAACATTTTATGAAGCGATAGAAGAAGAAATATGCTTAAAAATGGGTGAAAGTTTTTGTCTTTGTTTTTTTACCATTAACATTTTAATTTCAGGCAGATATGTGCCATGTTTTCCAATAAAGGTTAAAGGTTATTATATAGAAACTGCAAATTTATTCTCCTGGCCTAATTTTTAATGCATCCCTTCATTTTCCTCTTGGATTGCGGGGTCCTCTCCTTTTTGTTGCTTGGTTGTTATAGTGCTGGCACATTGTGAACATCCTGAATATGGGCTTGTCTTATTTCTTCTTGACCCACAGCATTTGCAGCTAGGTGTGGCATTTAATAGGCATTTGATCAATGTTCACTGAAATCTATTTTATACCTGTTTTCAGGTTTCCTTTGCTTATGAGTTAATAATATCCCCCAGGTCTTAAACATTTTATCGTTGAATCCTTTGGATGGGGAATAAGATGCAGAATAAAGAACATTTATAGTGTAGGTGAAAAATAGCAGATTTTGATTGAAGCTTGTTAATGGAGAGTGTAAAGTGATTAACAAGAGCCTCTAGTTGATAGGGTTGATATTTAGTTGTTGAAAAATTGTAGTTCAGCATCAGACAGACCAACTGGTTTTTGTAGTTTGTGTGGAACTGAAGGGATACCTGGGATGTTGGACTTTCAGTGCTGAAACTGGAAAAGTCCTGGACAAACTGGGATGGACTGGTCACTCAGTACTGAACTCATATATTAGGACAGGAAGATACTCTGCAGCACTGTTCTCAACATTGGATATACTTTGGAATCCCCTAAGAATACATGAAAAGCAGTGACACACCCAGAAGTTCAGACTTAGCATGTTACCTAAGTTTCTGGAATTTAAGAACTCTCTAGGTGATCCCAGTGTGTAGCCAAGGTTGAGAAACACTTTTGTCAGGCAATGTTTAGGACAATGTTATTTTCATGCTTTGGCAATGTATGAACTGTACTCCTGACTTGGTGAACTAGGCTTGACAATGATTTGGTTTGAAGATTGGTGAAAATGATAACTGTTAAAGCTTGCTTTTACTTTTGCTGTCCATTACTGCTGAACTAACAAATAAGCAGTTAAAAGCTATACTCCAGATTAGGAGATAGGCAAGTGGACATAGACTGGCCTCCCACCTGCTCCTCTTGGTAGGCATCTTGATCAGGTCCATGGAAAATTCTGATCAGAAGAGCTTAAAGCTGTGTGTTAGTCACTTTGGGTACAATGAGGATGGACAAACAGCTACCTACAATATAAGGATTTTATTGCTAAACGCTAGTACTAACTTCTGCATTCTTTTTTTTTTTTTTTTTTTTACCTGCTGAATCATTGTCTATCAGGAATGGCTGTGTCCACTGTTAGCACAACACAAAAATTCAGCTTTGGATTCTATTGGAACATTTTCCTTATAATACACACCAACATCATTAATCCTGACAAAGACGCTCTGTGAAAGATGGTTTGTTGTGAAGGGTATTTCTATTTTACAACTACAGAAATGAAACTGTGTCAAGATTAAATTTGCCAAAGCCAGCCAATGTTGATGAAGTTAGAATCTGCTTTCCCCGATGACCTGGGAAATTCTACCCAGCTCTTTCTTCACAAAAGCTTTATGAAGTTTAGCCACTCTGTGCTGTGTTTGTAAGGGACCAGTCCCTTCCTAATGAGAGATAGATGGAGATAACAAACTCATTATCCATAGACTACTAGAGAGTCATTATGTGGAAATGACTATCACTCACTTTTGATCTGGGTGGTATGGGGATATATAAATCTAGTAATAAAGGCCTTAGCTCTTGTGGAAAAGCCCGGGAGGTATTTAGCTTCTCAATGGCTTACCCTTTTAAATTAAATTAGAATGATTTCTTTATCATTTAGGCAGCAACATGGCTTTCTGGTCAAACTCTGTGAATTCTTCTGGAGCTGTGGGGCATAAAAGCCTGCCTCAACTCTGCCCTCTTTCAATTTATTGGCGAATAATGTAATAGCTGAATGTTGAAAGGTGGTTGTGATGCCTTGTAGCACTTTAAATTGTACTCTTTGAGGTTCTCTTTAGGAAGAATGGCAGGAAGAAGGAGCATGGTCATCTCTGTATAGTCTGCCTTCTCTCCTCTGGTCCATCTTCTGCCCAGTCTGGTGTCAGGTGCTGGGTATTGGCTGCTTTGTCATTGGTAAATCAGAGCAGAACTAACATGCTGTGTGGATAATGCTTTAGTGTAAACACAATCATGTTAGGTTCAATTTGTGATTAAAATATGAACCTGAAAGCTACTAACATTTTGTCAATATTTTATGCCCTTTTAAGGTCTAGGCTTATTTGTCTGCCATCTATTTTTTTTTTAATTGGAAATACAAGTTTTCCAACTTTTAGGATTTAATTGAATATCAAACAGCTGTTCCTGAACTTGGACCTCTCCATAGTTGACAACCTTTCCCTTAAATATGTCCAGCAGCAGTCCCCCATCCCCTAAAATCTCCTTAGTAGAAATCCAAACTGTCTTTCTCTGCACATCTTTGTCTTTACACATGCAGTGGGGGCCCTGCCTCCGATGTGACAGAGGGGAAGTTGTCACAAGTATCCCAAATGATCTGATTGGCTTTAATTTTTTCTGTAAAGGTGCACAGAGTCCCCTCTTAAAATCATCAAAAATAATAAATGAAAAAACTACATAAAGGCAAGTGGAGGGTACTTAGCTTTAGTAACCTTCAAATGTGATGAAGGAAAGTATGTCTCAGGAAGAAAAATGTCTTACAGGGTGAAAGTGGCAGGGGCTCAAACTGAGGAATGATTACACATGGTAACAGTCTTGGCACTTTAAAAGCCCTGCCTTCCTCATCAGGAGGTTTTTCAGGAGCTCCTCCTTTAGGTACAGTCACCTAAAACATCCACTGTCCAAAAAATGAACTATTTGTCTGATGAGATAGTGGGTGGCAGGCTAAGTGCTCTGTGACTTGGATGTCAGCTATGTGGGAGGGAGGGCATTTTCTCATGATACAAATGTTTACCAGATTGTTGTAAAATAAATGTCAATACCTAAGGGGCCTGCCTGTAGGCTGAAAAATTTCCATTCCAATTGTGAGTCCTGATTATGAAGTGTAGTTTCAAAGGAAGATTGGCTTCTCTGAGGGGCTCATCTGGGTTTAGAGTGAAAGCCAAAATGAATATAGCATGATGACTGGAAGGAAAACTAGAATGTGGTGAGTGGTGCAAAAAAGTTGGGAAACTAATTAAAAGATCCTTGGCCTTGTCATCCTTTCACATAGCCCTTGAATGCCAGGCAAAATGCAAATGAAGACACGTGATGTCGAGCATTTGCCAAGACTTTTTAAAACACAGATTATGATTTGTTGAACACTTACTATTTGTGAAGAGTTAGTACAATATCTGAGCATGATCTTTGCTTTCAAGTAACTTACATGCCAACAGGATAGATTATAATTATAGCTCTACATAAGTATGATTAAATTTAGGAGGTGCAAAAAACCAGAGGATGCCTATAAGTCTGAGTGCTATGGCTGTTCAATGGCCATGTTGATCTGGATATTTCACAGAGGAGGGGGCATTTCAACTGGGTCTGGAAGGACAGAAGATCTGGGTGGATGGAGATGAAAAGCACTCAGTTCAGACAAAGGTGACAGTGTTATTAGCAAAGTGCAAGATGAGAAGGAGTTAAGAGGTATATTGGGGAAATAGCTGATAGCTAAAGTCAGTTGGAGTTTAATGTTTATATGGGGGAAATGTGGACGATAAGATGGGCTAGATTGTGGGAAACCTGGACTTTCACGTGTCATTTGTTCTTAATTTAGTAGTTGTCACCCAGATTTCTGACTGGTATGGATAATGACAAAAAATGGCTCTTTAAAAATGGCAAGTCTCTGCTTGCTCTTGGTACTGAGATTGGCTTGGTTGTGAGGGAAGCAAGAAGTAATTTGTAAATATAGAAGTACTAACTGATTTACTGTAAAAAAAAAAAAAAAGCACATTAGGTTTCATTAAACATTTAACCCTGAAATAAAGTCCTTTTCATTAATGCATTTTACAAACTCTGTGGAGGGGAGGGTGTGATGTTTTCAAAATCTTGGAAAAGGTCAGTTACTCTCACTGACTGCATGCTGTAGGAGAAAGGAAGATGAGAATTGCCTTAGGACATGCTCCTTTAAATATCTGAGAGCTCTATTTCAGAGCATTTCAGCTGACCCTGAGATTTAGAGAAATGATCGGCAGCTCAAAATCTAGGATAATGGATACAGAAGTGGAATACAGGCCTATTAATCTCCAAATCATCAAACCAAATAAAAATTTGAAAATTTTTTCTTATAATGTTAATTCCACTCCCACAACTAGTCATTTAACTTGAACTTATAAAATTGGGCATGCCGATGTAAAAGAATCCCTTTGGTTCTTCCTCCGTTAAAAAAGATATTAACAAAACAATCTTCCTGTATGGGGAGGGTACTGCACTGGAGGGTACTATATCTCCTCCATTGGGAAGACTGGAATGATAGTGTCATGGGCTGTCTATTTCATTCACTCATCTTTCAGATAATAATCACTGGAGTGATTTCAGGATTTCTCTTACTCAAAATGTGTTGACATGTTAACTTGCTTAGTTATTGCATCTTCTAATTTTCACATGCCCCCCTCTTTTATTTCCTGATGTATTAAGTGCTAACACACACTTCCTCTTCATGCCATTTAAGCATAGTTAAAGGGCATATTGACCAACGAGTCAGAAGAATAAGAAACCTCTTGTGGAAGAAAATGAAAATTTATTAAATGCCAGATAGCCCAATGAGAAATTTCCATCCCAGGTATTATCCTATTTAATTTCTACCACAAAACTATAAAGGAGACATTATTAGACTTTTAAAAATTTTTTTTATTTTTTTTACTTTTTTGTTTTTATATAAGAAACTTGTGGAAGTGACTTGCTCAAGGACAAGCATCAATAAGAACACCAAGATTTAATTCCAGGAAGGTCTGAGATCCAGCATCCCCCACCCCAATACGATGGCATTTGAGGTCTTTGAAACCCATGAAAACCACATCTTTCTTATCGTAATCTCTTAAAAACTAGAAATGAATTGACAATTTGGCCTTTGGTTCAACCTAGTGGTTCAGTTTTATTACATCTGTTTCTCCATTTTCTACATTTCATTGGCTTGCTCATGGATGTTTTTCTCCCCATTGGTTTTATATAGAAAGACAGAACAATAAAGATTATTACAGGCTAGGAATAGACTATGTGTATAATTGTGTGGACTGGAAGTTCCTTAATAATGGGAGGATGTCTTGGGAAACTCTCCTGACCTCAGTGACAATTCTTTTTCTCTCTTGGGATTTCCTCAAAAAGGAAGCATCTTTTGGTGACCAACAATCATCTCATGGTATTTAGTCTCCATTCATGTTGTGGATATTATGTTTGCTTACCTTTTGCTACAGATAGATCTTTAGTGTGTAGCTACAACTATGTGTGTGTCAGGGTTGATTTTACTGTGGGTTAGATGTTAACAGATAGAAGCAGGATGACAGGGAGTGAGGAGTGGAGGTGAGGTTACCGCTCTGATTCTCACCTTCCTGCCATAAGCAGATTTTCAGAAAGGCCCCTATGTGGTTCCACTTTCTGGTTCAGTTATTGCTGCTACTCCATTGAAACTGCTCTACGGAGTTGTCCTGTTTGCAAGTGTTGTTTCTAATCTTGGCTTTTTATGAACTTTCAACACATTCACTAACATTCTCTCATTTATTTTTCATTTATTTATTCTACTTAGGTATACATGACAGCAGAATGCATTTTGATTCATTGTACACAAATAGAGCACAACTTTTCATTTCTCTAGTTGCACATGATGTAGAGTCACAGCATATGTGCAGTCATACATGTACCTAGGGCAATGATGTCCATCTCATTCCACCATCTTTCCTGACCCCATGTCCCCTCCCCTCCCCACCCTTCCCTTTGAACAAAGTTCCTCCATTCTTTTTTTTCTTTTTATTTATTTATTTTTAAATTTATTTATTTATTCTATTTAGATTTACATGATAGCTGAGTGGATTTTGATTCATTGTACATTCCTTTTTTTTAAAAAATATATTTTTAGTTGTAGATGGACATAATACCCTTCTTTACTTTATGTGGTGCTGAGGATCGAACCCTGTGCCCCACACATGTGAGGCAAGCACTCCACCACTGAGCCACAACCCCAGCCCAAACTTCCTCCATTCTTCCCATCCCCCTTCCTCCATTATATATCAGCATCTACTTATCAGAGAGAGCATTCTGCCCTTGGTATTTGGGGATTGGCTTACTTTGCTTAGCATGATGTTCTTCAACTCCATACATTTACCTGAAAATGCTATAATTTTATTCTCTTTTATTGCTGAGTAATATTCCATTGTGTATATATACTACAGTTTCTTTATCCATTCATCTATTGAAGGGCATCTAGGTTGGTTCCACAGTTTAGCTATTGTGAATTGAACTGCTATAAACATTGAAGTGGCTGCATCGCTGTAGTATGCTGTTTTAAAGTCCTTTGGATATAAGACTGAGGAGAGGGATAGCTGGGTGAAATAGTGGTTCCATTCCAAGTGTTCTAAGGAATCTCCATTCTGCTTGCCAGATAGTTTGTACTAATTTGCAATCCCACCAGCAATGTGGGAGATGAGTGCTCTATCTGATGTGCGTGTGGCAAAAATTTGCTCCCAGAATTTAGGCTCTCTGATGACCTCATTGATTGTTTCTTTTGCTGAGAAGAAGCTTTTTAGTTTGAATCTATCTCATTTATTGATTCTTATTTCATTTCTTGTGCTTTAGGAGTCTTGTTAAGGAAGTCAGGGCCTAATACAATGTGATGAAGAGTTGGGCTTACTTTTTCTTCTATTAGGTACAGGGTCTCTGGTCTAATTCCTAGGTCCTTGATCCACTTTGAGTTGAGTTTTGTGCATGGTGAGAGATAGGGGTTTAGTTTCATTTTGCTGCATATGGATTTTCAGTTTCCTAGCACCATTTGTTGAAGAGGCTATCTTTTCTCCTGTGTATGTTTTTGGCACCTTTGTCTAGTATAAGATAACTGTATTTATGTGGGTTTGTCTCTTTGTCATCTCTTCTATACTATTGGTCTACATGTCTATTTTGGTGCCAGTACCATGCCAGTTTTGTTACTATAACTTTGTAGTATAGTTTAAGGTCTGGTATTGTGATGCCTCCTGCATCACTCTTCTTGCTAAGGATTGCTTTGGCTATTCTTCCAAGTGAATATTATGATTGCCTTTTCCATTTCTATAAGGAATGATGTTGGGATTTTAATTGGAATCACATTGAATCTGTATAGCACTTTGGGCAGTATTGACAATATTGATTCTGCCTATCCAAGAGCATGAGAAATCTTTCCATCTTCTAAGATCTTCTTCAATTTCTTTCTTTAGTGTCCTGTAGTTTTAATTGCAGAGGTCTTTCACTTCTTGTTAAATTGATTCCCAAGTATTTTATTTTTTTTGAGGCTATTGTGAATGGCATAGTTTTCCTAACTTCTCTTTCAGAGGATTCACCACTGATGTATAAAAGTGCATTTGATTTATGGGTGTTGATTTTATACTTTGCTATTTTGCTGAATTCATTTATTAATTCTAGAAGTTTTCTGGTGGAATTTTTTGGATCCCCTATGTATAGAATCATGTCATCAGCAAATAATGATAGTTTGAGTTTTTCTTTTCCTATTCAAATCCCTTTAATTTCTTTCATCTATATAATTGATCTGGCTAGTGTTTCAAGGACTATGTTAAATAGCAGTGGTGAAAGAGGGCATTCCTGTCTTGTTTCTGTTTTTAGAGGGAATGCTTCCAATTTTTGTTCATTTAAGATGATGTTGGCCTTCAGTTTAGCATAGATAGCTTTTACAATGTTGAGATATGTTCCTACTATCCATAGTTTCTCTAGTGTTTTGAACATGAATGGGTGCTGTATTTTTTCAAATGCTTTCTCTGCATTGATTGATAAAATCATATGATTCTTATCTTTGAGTCTATTGATGCGATGGATTATGTTTATTGATTTCCATATGTTGAACCAACCTTGCATCCCTGGAATGAACCCTTCTTGATCATGGTGCACTATTTTATAAAATATGTTTTTGTATGTGATTTGCCAAAATTTTATTGAGAATTTTTGCATCTATGTTCATCAAGGAGATTGGTCTGAAATTTTCTTTCTTTGATGTGTCTCTCTCTGGTTTTGGTATCAGAGTGATACTCATCTCATAGAATGAGTTTGGAAGGGTTCTCTCCTTTTCTATTTTGTAGAATAATTTGAAGAGTATTGGTATTAATTCCTCTTTGTAGGTCTTGTAGAACTTGTGTGAGAATCTGTCTGGTCCTGGGCTTTTCTTGGTTGGAAGGCTTTTGATGGCATCTTCTATTTCCTTGCTTGTAATTGATCTGTTTAAGTTATGAATGTCCTCCTGATTCAGTTTGGGTAGGTCATATGCCTCTAGAAATTTGTCAGTGTCTTCAGGTTTTTCATTTTCTGGAGTATAAATTTTCAAAATAGTTTCTAATTATCCTCTGTATTTCAATGTGTCTTGTGATAATTCCTTTTTCATCATGAATTTTAGTAATTTGGGTTTTCTCTCTCCTTCTTTTCATTAGGGTGGTTAAGGGTTTGTCAATTTTATTTATTTTTTCAAAGATCCAGATTTTTGTTTTGTCAATTGTTTGAATTGCTTCTTTTGTTTCAATTTCATTGATTTCAGCCCTGATTTTAATTATTTCCTGTGTTCTACTTCTTTTGGTGTTGGTTTGTTCCTCTCTTTCTAGGGCTTTTAGATGTAGTGTCAGGTCATTTATTTGTTGAATTTTTCTTCTTTGAATGAATAAGCTTAATGCAATAAACTTTCCTCTTAGCACTGCCTTCATAGTTTCTTAGAGATTTTGATATGTTGTATCAGAGTTCTCATTTACCTCTAAGAATTTGTTTTATTTCCTCCTTGATGCCTTCTGTTATCCATGCATCATTCAATAGTGTATTATTTATTTTCCAGGTGTTGGAGTTGTTTCTATTTTTTAATCTGTCATTGATTTCTAATTTTATTCCATTATGGTCAGATAGAATGCATAGTAGTATCTTTTTTTTTTTATTTGCTAAGACTGGCTTTGTGGCACAACATATGATCTGTTTTAGAGAAGGATCTAGGTGATGCTGTGAAAAAAGTGTATTTGCTTGTTGATGGATGGAATACTCTATATATGTCTGTTAAGTCTAAACTATTGATTGTTTTATTGAGTTCTATTGTTTCTTTGTTTAGTTTTTTTTTTTTTTTTTTTGGAAGATCTATCCAGTGGTGAGAGAGGTTTGTGAAAGTCATGCAGTATTATTGTGTTGTGGTCTATTTGATTCTTGTAGTTGAGTAGGTTGTGTTTGATATACATAGATGCCCAATTATTTGGGGCATACATATTTATGATTGTTATGTCTTGTTGATGTATGATTCTCTTAAGCAGTATGAATTGTCCTCTTTATCTCTTTTCACTAACTTTGGTTTGAAGTCCACTTTATCTGATATGAAGATGAAAACCCCTGCTTGTTTATGTGGTCCATGTGAGTGATACATTTTTCCCACCCTTTTACTTTGTGGATGTCTTTTCCTGTGAGATGAGTCTCTTGAAGGCAGCATATTTTGGGGTCTTTTTTTTTTTTTTTTTTAAATCCAGTCTATTCATCTGTGTCTTTTAATTGATGAGTTTAGGCCATTCACATTCAGTGTTATTATTGAAATATGATTTGTATTCCTGGTCATTTTGGTTTATTTTTTATTTTTACCTTGACTTGGTTTCTCTTTTGATTGCCTTTCTTTTAGTATAGTTCCTCTCTTTGCAGATTTTTGTTGTTGGTTATCATTTCCTCCTCAGGGAATATTTTGCCCAGAATGCTGTGTAGTGCAGTCTTTCTTGCCGTAAATTCTTTTAACTTTTTTTTTTTTTTTTAATCATGGAAGGTTTTTATTTCATCATCAAATCTGAAGCTTAATTTTGCTAGATATAAGATTCTTGGGTGGCATCCATTTTCTTTCAGAGCTTGGTATATGTTGTTCCATGATCTCCCAGCTTTTAAGATCTGGGTTGAAAAATCTGTTGAGATCTGAATTGATCTCCCCCTATATGTAATCCGAAACTTCTCTCGAGGCCTTTAAAATTATGTCCTTATTCTGTATGCTAGGCATTTTCAGTATAATGTGCCTTGGTGTATATCTGTTATAATTTTGTACATTTGGTTTCTTGTAAGCCTCTTATATTTGATTCTATGATTCATTCTTCATGTTTGGGAAATTTTCTGGTATTATTTCATTGAAGAGATTGTGCATTCCTTTGGTTTGAAACTCTGTGCCTTCTATCCCGATAAACCTTAGATTTGCTCTTTTGATGCTATCCCATGATTCTTGTATGTTCTGTTTATAGTTTCTTACCGTCTTACCTGTGTGGTCAACTTTATTTTCAAGGTTGTATATTTTGTCTTCATTATCTGAGGTTCTGTCTTCCAAGTGATCTAGTCTGCTGGTGATGCCTTCTATTGAGTTTTTAATTTTGTTTATTTTTTCCTTCATTTCAAGAATTTCTGATTGTTTTTTTCCCCACAATCTGTAGCTCTTTCTTGAGATTAATCTTTTGCCACTTGTATTTGCTTTCTTATTTCTTTGTTGGAGTGATCAATGGTTGCCTTTATTTGCTCTCCCATCTCTTTGTTGGAGTGATAATTTTTTGCCTGTATTTGCTCACTTAAGTCATTCTTTAATTTGCAGATCATTTTAATTACATATATTCTGAATTCTTTCTCTGACATTTCATCAACTTTTCTCTCAATGGATTATATTATTGTCATGTCTTGGTTTGTTTGGGGCACTTTCTTACCTTGTATTTTCATGTTGATTATGTGTCTTCCTTTCTTGCAGTGCTGATCTGAGGTATTGCAGTTTCTATTCTATAATCTTATAGCGACCCTACTGATTATCTGTATCTTACCTTGGAGTTCATTTCCAGTCCCCAGCAGATATCTCTAGATGGGTGCTACTGCCACTAAAGATGGTGACAGCAGTAGTGGAGGTAACTCAAAATGGCAGTGGGGGTGGTCCAAGTTGGATGCAAACACTTTCAGAAATGGGGCTGAACCCGTGGGACTTGCAATGGTTTTGGGCTGATTGATCAGAGATGCAGCACTGTGGCATGCTGAGCTGTGGTGGGCTGCTGCCTCTAGGCCCTGTCTGTTGTTCCAAGGTGGAGGCTATTATATGGGGAAGGCCATGGCACTGGCTGCAGTCTCCCAAGATGGATACAGGAAGGGAGCAATAGCATGGACCTTGACTCTGCGCAGGGGTGGTCCTGGGCCTGGGCTCTCACACAGGCCTGTAGGGGTGGTCCTAGGCCTCACTTTGGCCTGGGCTCCTGCAGTGGTCCCAGATGGTAGGACTGGGCCTGGGCTCCCCCGGATCAGCAGGGACTCTGGAACAGAATGGTGTGAACCATCTTGGGCCTGGCTTAGGCCTGGGCTTTCACAGGTGTTCCTGGAGGCAGTCCTGGGCCTGGGTCTGGGTTCTCACATGAGTTGGCAGATAGGTGTGTGGCAGTCTTGGGTATGACCTTGGCTGGGCTCCTACAGAGGTCCCTGGAGGTGGTCCTGAGGCTTCACTAATATTCTCTTATTGGACAAAACTCTGCTTGACCTTCCTGCCTCATCACTGGTCTATATTTTTGGTCCTTGACTCCTTGGCTACTTTTCAGCTACCTTATGGTTCTTCATAGATCATTCTTTTCACAGTGAATATTCTCATTCTCAGCCTCCTGCCCTCTGTTCTTTTCACCTGACATTTTGACTTGGAAAATTTTATCTGTTCCTGTGGTTTCAGATAAACTTTCTTCTGTTAATGACCGCTGAAGTTAAAATTTTAGCTCCAACCTCTCTTCTAGCTCCAGAGACATGTCTTTGTCTAAATGACTTTCCTTGGATATATGATAGCCACCTCAAAGTGAACATGTTCAAAGTGGAATTCATACTCTTTTTGCTTGTTCATTATATCTCTTCCTCAAGTGGCTCCACTATTTACCTGGCTGCTGATGTCAGAAACTTGGCTGGCAGCTTTGATAACTCCTTCTCCCCTTCCGCTCACATTGAACTGAGTCATTGGTGTAGACTCATTATCTTATTGTGTCTACTTCAAGCTATTTATTTTTTTTAAAAAACTATTTATTTGTTTTTATGCAGTGCTAAGGATTGAACCCAGTGCATGTGAGGTAAGCACTCTGCCACTGAGCTACAGTCCTAGCCCTCACTCCAGATATTTCTTGCATGTCTCTCTTGCATCCTATTTTGTGACTCTATAGTGGGAAAGAATCACTGCCATCTTTCTTCTGAACTACTCCTGTCACCTCCTATTTGGTCTCCAAATATTCACTCAATATAATCTCAGATACATTTTCCATTCAGCAACCAGATTGATCTTCCTAATATGCAATCCAATCACTTCATACCTCCTTGTAATGTTCTCCAAGCTGCCTTTGCTCTTGTGATAAAGTCCACATTCTTGATGGATTCTTCCTGCAAACCTCTTTGATCTCATTTTTTTGCTACTCTCCTCTTTACTTAATATACTCTCAGCTCAGGGACTTTCTTTCAGTCCTTTGTCCTCATCAGGGTATTCTCCACAAGGGGTACCTGGATGACTTTTCTCCCTGTTCCCATCTATCTTCTGGTTCCCAAACTTGAACAACTTCTATTCATCCTGCCAACCTCAGAAGAGATGGCCCTTCTTTTATGATCTCTTCCTCCCTTACTGGCCATGTTGTATATTCTTGCATCATTGCATATATTTTCTTTTTTATGCTTTGTTATAAACATTTAGATAATTATTTCCTTACTATCTGTATTCCTGCCAAAAATGGAAAACTTCATACTCTGTTAGGGCAGAGATGCACTAATTGTTTTCACTGCTTAGTAAAGTACCCTTAGCGCTTGCACAGTGGCACAGATTAGGCACTTGTTATATATTAATTGAATGAATGAGCCAATATTCTTGAGGTCCTTTGAAGCTATAATATGAAATACAGTAGACACTGAGCACATGAACTATTACTAGTTCAAAGTGATCTATATTGGAAGTATAAAATACATACTAGATTTCAGACAGTATGAAAAAAACCTCAAAATATCTCATTAATAGATTTTTCTATTTGTTCCATGTTGAAATGATAATATGTTGGATATATTGGGTTAATTAACTGTAATATTAAAATTAATTTTACCTGTTTTTTTTTTTTTTTTTTACTATTTTAAAGATGGCTTCTAGAAAGTATAAATTTCATATGTGGCTTGCATTATACTTTTGTTGGGTGGTGCTATTGTAGAGCATCACTTTGAACTGAAATTGAACATCAAAGCTTTTAAGTTTCCTAATATTAATGAGAGGTGTTAAAAACCATTATTTAAAAACTTTTGCATTGTTCACAGTGAAACCTCATCCTTTTTCTTTCTAGTGCATGTAGCTACAAGGCTGTAGGGTCATCAATCTCTCTGTCTTGGGCCTTCCTGCTCAGTTGCTAATTTTTCTGGGGTCACAGAGATGCTTGAGAAAGACCTGTAATTGGCATTCTCCTTAACACTCACTGTGGGGAAATTTTGCCGTTGGTGCAGTGATAGTGCCCACTTGTCAAGAATCTCTGTATTTACAAGTCTAAAAACTATGTAATTGGTATAGAAGTGAGAACTAAGGGTTGGTATTTGTCCTTGAAATATTTTCTCCTCTGAGTCTATGTCCTTTCCAATACACCATGTAGGAATGGTTTTGGCATCTGATAAAAACACTGCCCATCAAAGCCCTCCCACCCCATTGCTTGGATTTTAAAAAGTTATTTGGAAACACCTGTTTCATTTTTTCTTAAAAATATAAAATCTCTGTTGAAACACTTTATATTTATTCAACAGATCCTATTGTTTTTGCGTTTGCTTCATCGTCTAGTGATCTATTTTGAACATATATTTTTCTTAGTGAGACAGTCCAGTGAATTGAATTAATTTGAACAGTGCAGGGAAAAAGTACAATTTTCCGGTTGTTCGTAACCTCAGTTTTGTTATTTTATGTTTGAACACAATGGATGCTATCTACAATTCATAAATTTAAAAAGAAATGCTCCAAGGAGTTTATACTAGGTTCATTTACACCATCAGTCATTGACACTGCATACTTTCCTAGACTGGCTTTGCTGGGCATGACAGAAGCAAACCAGACTGTAAGTGTCTGAGTTTCATGTGGCTTTGTGTTTGTGCCCAGCAACTTCTGATTAGGCTCATCATTAATATTGGAATTTTCACTCTATGTTCATAAATAGTCATTCTTGTTCCCTACTAATTGCCCTCTATTACAAGGGCTACTTTTTTCAGTCTTTGGAAAATCAAAATCTAGGAGATAATCAAATTATTTCTTTTCTGTGACTATGGTAAGCATGAGGAGTGTGGCTTCTGAGTCCCAAATGATGCAAAAGATACTTTATAAGTCTTCTTGGTCTCTCATTGTATTTTCATGAGAATCTATTTGAGTGGTATTTAACTTTGTGGGTACTGTTATGACTAGGTAGGTTGTTTTCCTGAGGAATTTTATGTCCATTTCTCCTGGGTGGTGCCCAGGTAAAGTATGGGCCAGAGTTTTGGGTTTATTGGACTCACTAGTCCATCTGGATTGTCATCGACCAAAGAAAGGTTTTGCAGCCCCTCATTGCACATCCCACCTGTCACTGGGCAGTCAAGAAAATAAATGCCATTTGGGAATTTAGACACTAAATTTTCAGGGTCTAGTGATGCTTGTCAGATTTGGACTCCATAGAACTGGACAGAGAGGAAGCCCACACAGCTTTTTGTGGGTTGAGATGTTGGTGGTTGTTTTAGACCATTTTCTGCTGCTATAATTGAATACCATAAACTGGGTTATTTATAAATAATAAAAGTTTATTCAGTTTCCAATTCTGGAGGCTGCAGAATACAAGATTGGGAGGTTTTTTCTAGTGAGGGTCTTCTTGCTGGTAGGAACTCCAGGGTTCCAAGGCAGCACAGGACATTACATGGTTAGAGAGGCACATTCAAAAGACAGAGCCAAAGTGGCTTGTATAACAGATCCACTCACAAGATAAATCCATGAATCCACTAATGCATGAATAGATTAATTCATTCATGAGAGCAGAACTCTCAAGACCAAATCATCTCTTAAAATTCTTACCTGGTCTCACCTCTTGGTACCTCACAATGGGAATTAAAGAGTTTTAGTGAGGACACTTGAATTAGGTAAATGGAACTCAGCCCTTAAGGAGATAAGAATGATCTCAAAGAAGAGAATTTTCTTCACTAAAAGTAAAAGTTTCAGACTTGCTACAAACTTCTAAAATGACTACTTCAAAGACAAGATATTCTAAACTTACACATGTATAAGTTTACCTTTTAAAGATTTGAAGGGGGTGTTCTTTTGGAGTGTCTATGTAGAGTTAGGTGAGTGTTGGGGAGAATGTCTATAGTACCATGTAATTATTGTTAGTGAGGTAGAATCAATTCTATAAAATATATATGGAATGTATGTAATTAATTACTATAGGTATAGAAAACCAATTCAGGTGTATTTAACACATGAATAAAGAGAGATTTTACTTGTCCCAATGGATTATCTCAGTGTTATTATTATTGCAATAAACAGGGTACCAGGAGCTTCCAGTTGCAGAGGTTTTTGTGTATTTGATCTGCCTTGGAACTCTTCAAGGCAGTAAGGGGCAAATCTGACAGAGAAGAACTTGAGCAAGCATATAAACCTACTGATTTGTGGGCTGGTTAACTGGGATTTTAGAGCATCTGTTGACCCACTTTGCCTTATAATGACATTCCATAAAAAGATACTGAATTTTTAAAAAACAGGTTTTTAAAAATTGTTTCCTATTTCTTTTTTCTTTTTTTAAATAGTTTGTTAGTTGTCGATGGACATTTATTTATTTATTTATATGTGGTGCTGAGAATTGAACCCAGTGCCTCACATGTGCTAGGATAGTGCTCTACCATTGAGCCACAACTCCACCCCTCTTTGTTCTATTTTTGTCTTCCACACTTTTTCTGACATTTTTGCTTCTAATTCAACATTTTATGACTTGATTTTCTGTCTTCTTTTAATGTATCAATTGTACTCTTTTTTAAAAGCTTTTAAGTAGAGTTTGCAATGTATACTTACAACTAAATCAAATCCACTCTCAAATATACTGCTGTACTGCTTTATGAGTAATGTGAGTACCTTATAATAACCCTAATTCTTTATCTTTTGAAAAAACAGGTATTTTAACTGTGCTTTTCTCCTACTTTATTTACAAAGCATAAAACATGTCAGTTTCTGGAAGTATATTTGTTTTATTCTTTTTTTTATCTCTTTGAAATAGTATTTTTTCTAACATCCCCAATAAAGCAGCAATTGTGAGTTCAAGTAGGTCAAAATAGAATAAGCTCTATTTAAAAAATGTTAATCATTAATATGATTAAACCCATACAACTAAGGACAAAGAGATGTCAATGACTTGGAATCACAGCTGAGGAAACTAAAATAAAGCAATTAAAAAATGTCATGTCATATCAGATGCAAATAAAAGTTTTTTAAAAATATTTGAAATTGAGAAAAAGAATTTGAACTCTTATCTCAAAACTTTTTTGATCTTTACCCACAATGGAATGAAATCCTAACAAATGTGTGTCAGTCTTCTCGTCATCTCTCTTCCCTTAGGACTCCTCTTTTCTCAGGCTACAATCATGTGGTAGTTTGATGCTTTCAAAAGTTCTGGCTAGAAGTAGCCTTCTGGCCTAAACCTGACTTTGGCTATGTAGACCTTCCCAGGATTTTTAAATTTGCACTCTGAGAACTGTTAAGTTGATGTATCTCTCTTTCTGGTGGTGGAAGTCATAAAATGTAAACCATGATTGCTGTTTGGAACATGCCCTGTGTGGAAGGATTCCTGGAAGTGAGAGAATATTAAAAAGGGAGGGAAGTGGGGAAGGAGAGGACACATATAGAGAGGGAGAAACAGAGACAGACAGACAGACAGACAGACATATAGGCAGGCAGACCCCTTGGAGGAAGAGGTCAAGCTATTATGGTGCGCTATAGTTTCTGCATATCCAATTGTTTGGCCAGATGATCCTGGATTTTATGAGGTGTGTTATTTAATCTGGTTTGAATTCTCTTTTGCTCTTGCAACAAAGAGAGGCCTGAATCATAAACAGAATAAAGTTATTTCAGAAGAAAATAGAGATTTGACAATATATATATATTCAAATTGTTATATATTGTTATAAATGACTTGATAATTTAACTTTCTTTGGGAATGATTTCTGGTACTCATGTGTCTCACTTCAACATAGTATGTTATGGAAAATAGTCTCTTGTGACATTTTGACGTGGTGCTGAGCATACACTGCTAACTTGTGTAGATGAGGAAAAATGTGTTTCACATAAAGTCTAATTTCATGAATAGCCTTACTGTTTACATGAATTCAGACTGACTCCACCCTTTCTTTTAAAATGAGAAGGTTTCTGTTTTCTCAAGCTTTCTGTTGAATTTGGTGCAGGCAGGATGAATACTCTAGCATTGCTGTGGTTGAATGTGGTGGTGCAGAATGATGTCCAAGTATGACCTCAGAGAAGGGAATTCCAGAAGCAACTGTAGTTCTGCATCTAAGAAACTTGGACTCACTGCTAGGTCAGTTATGACCTAGCAGGTACAACTGATCCACTCCCCTGACAAGTATGTCTTGGTTTAGAGGAATAAGGACCTTCAGTAGTTAGTGGAGAATTAATGTAAAGGTTGTTTCTTGATTTTTATTTCTTCTGAAAGAAAACAGCTCTGATCCCCAACTTAAAAAGATGTCTTTATTTCAAGTGAAGCAAAGAAGAATCATCAGTTTGACTGAAATCAAAATATATAATATAT
Source organism: Geosciurus inauris (assembly GCA_004024805.1). NCBI lineage: Eukaryota > Metazoa > Chordata > Mammalia > Rodentia > Sciuridae > Geosciurus > Geosciurus inauris. Next base: position 1,710 of record PVHX01010714.1, on the reverse strand, counting down.
AATTTATAATATCTGAAAACAAAGGTTTTTTTTTTTTTTTTTTTTTTTTTGCAGTAACTTCCTAGAGGTGAGGGAAGTCACTCTTCAGAGATAGTACATATTTCATTAGCATTCAGATCTTCATCCCAAGATGAGTATAAACATAACAGTTCTGTCATATATTGCCAACACATTAAACCAGTGTCAAAAGACTTTTTAAAATGCTATTAATTAACTTTGCTGAAAGTTGTTTTTGGAAGTGGAAGTTGAATATATTCAGACAAAATCTCCCCAAGAGTGTTCAGTGTTCCGGAAGAGTTCTCCTCAACTGGGCTTGCCCAGCTTTGAGAGACAGTAGTCAGGGCCTGTCTATGTAAGACTCTGATGATGTGTTTTCTGGAGAGGTTCTTTAAATCAAAAGATTAAACATTTGTGGAAATCTACTGAATTAGTGCATTTACTACATACATTTACATATGATATGGTTTAAGATTAGGGAATGTTTTTGAAACAAATTTCCATCTCCTTTTTTATAAAGTGGTGATGATAAGCCAAAGCAATGCATTTAAAATGACAGTTTCTGTCACTTTGTTCATATCCTTTTGCTGTGTCCCACTGCTTTTGTGTTGGGCCATCTCCCCATCTACCTCTGACTGTAGAGTTTTAACATTATGGGCACTAAACTGTCCTAAAGTCCCAGATTTCCTTGAACATTAATTAATTGCTTATTAATTGATTCCTGTGGAAGATTTTCGCGTCTCACAAATAGGCCATGGGCTCCCTAACGGCTTCACTTGTTAATGAAAATGGCTCACTGAGGTTCAGCATGTTATGTCTGCATTTTCTCTGGGGTCTTTTTTCTCTTTGTGGAAAACAAGAGTTTTCTGTGCTAAGGGACTGAGAGAGGCAATTATAGATCTTCATTGGTGAGAGGAGTCTTTTCCTGGAGTCTGGGTAGGAAATGGATTTGCTCCACTTTGCCTACCACTCTGAGGTGTTTTATAAAGCTCCAGAAAGTCTTTTACAAACAGCAACACATTAAAATCATTGCTTAATTACTTCATATTCCATATCAGGTATGCTTTATTTTTATTATTTTTTAAATTAGTTTATTTAATTACATTTCAAGTCATAGCACATATATAGAGCTCACTTTTTCCTTTTCTCTGGTTACAAGCCAGATAAAGTCACACCAATTGTGTCTTCATACATGCACCAAGGGTAGTGATGACGATCTCAATCAACCATCTTTACTATACCCATTCCCCTTTCCCGCCCCCCACATCCCCCATGCCGCATCCAGTGTTCCTCCATTTCTCTTATGTTTCCCATTCCCACCTCCCTTATTCATCAGCATCCACTAATCAGAGAGAACATTCGGCATTTGGTTTTTTGGGATTGGCTTACTTCACTTAGCATAATGCTTTCCAATTCCATTCATTTGCCTGCAAATGCCATAATTTTATTCTCTTTTATTGCTGAATAATATTCCATTGTGTATATGTACCACAGTTTCTTTATCCATTCATCTGTTGAAGGACATCTGGGTTGCTTCCACAGTTTTGCAATTGTGAATTGTGCTGCTATAAACATTGAAGTGGCTGCTTTACTGTAGTATGCTGTTTTTAAGTCTTTAGGGTATAGGCCAAGGAGTGGGATAGCTGGGTCAAATGGTGGTTCCATTCCAAGTTTTTTAAGCAGTCTCCATACTGCTTTCCAGATTGGTTGCAC
>PVHX01010713.1:0-68452 GCA_004024805.1 Geosciurus inauris | reverse complement strand
ACATAAATACAGCTATCTCATACTAGACAAAGGTGCCAAAAACATACATTGGAGAAAAGATAGCCTTTTCAACAAATGGTGCTGGGAAAACTGGAAATCCATATGCAGTAAAATGAAACTAAACCCCTATCTCTCACCATGCACAAAACTCAACTCAAAGTGGATCAAAGACCTAGGAATTAGACCAGAGACCCTGCAGTTAATTGAGGAGAAAGTAGGTCCAAATCTTCATCACGTGGGATTAGGCCCCAAATTCCTGAACAAGACACCTATAGCACAAGAAATAAAAGCAAGAATCAATAAATGGGATGGACTTAAACTAAAAAGCTTTTTCTCAGCAAGAGAAACTATCAATGAAGTGAACAGAGAGCCTACATTCTGGGAGCAAATTTTTGCCACACGCATATCAGATAGAGCACTGATCTCCAGGATATATAAAGAGCTCAAAAAACTTAACACCAAAAAAACAATCCAATCAATAAATGGGCTAAGGAGCTGAATAGAAACCTCTCAGAAGATGATGTATAATCAATAAACATATATACGAAGAAATGTTCAACATCTCTAGCCATTAGAGAAATGCAAATCAAAACTACCCTCAGATTTCATGTCACCCTAGTCGGAATGGCAGCTATCCAAAATACCAGCAACAATAAGTGCTGGCGAGGATGTGGAGAAAAAGGTACACTTAAACATTGCTGGTGGGATTGCAAATTGGTACAACCAATCTGGAAAACAGTATGGAGACTGCTTAAAAAACTTGGAATGGAACCACCATTTGACCCAGCTATCCCACTCCTTGGCCTATACCCTAAAGACTTAAAAACAGCATACTACAGTAAAGCAACCACTTCAATGTTTATAGCAGCACAATTCACAATTGCAAAACTGTGGAAGCAACCCAGATGTCCTTCCATAGATGAATGGATAAAGAAACTGTGGTACATATACACAATGGAATATTATTCAGCAATAAAAGAGAATAAAGTTATGGCATTTGCAGGCAAATGGATGGAATTTGAAAGCTTTATGCTAAGTGAAGTAAGCCAATACCAAAAAACCAAATGCTGAATGGTCTCTCTGTTTAGTGGATGCTCATGAATAAGGGAGGTGGGAATGGGAAACATAAGAGAAATAGAGGAACCCTGGACGCGACATGGGGGAGGAGGGGAGCAGGAAAGGGGAATGGGTATAGTAAAGATGGTTGATAAAAAAATGTATTTATATATATACTGTTCATTGAAAGTGCATATAAAGGTGTTTAATATGAAGAATTTAATCTGTTTATAAGTTTGTGCAAAGTTAGAAAAATTATGATTGTAACAATTTTTTCTATTTGCCTCAACAAATGTTTTCAGTGAACAGTTTGTACAGCTTCTGAAAATTTGTTTTTTTCTGTTTTGTTTGATAACATATTAAAATGCAATTTTTGAGAAAAAATTAAAAAAAATAAAAAAATAAAAAAAAGAAAGGCTGCAGTAAGTTAAGAGACACAGTGGATGCTAGAGGTGCTATTGATAGAGTTGGCATGGAAAACTTTCATATGTATTTTGTTGGTAGTACATTTTCATTATGGATTGGATGTGGAGAGTAAGAAAAAGAGGTTGACCTAAGATGTATTTTCTCTGATTTGCACATAGCAACAAGTTTTGGTGTATTCTCTTTTTGTCTTAGGGAGGTGGTATTAGGATAGAGCGCGTGAGATGGTAGGCAGGGGGAATATTGGAGAGTTCAATATGGGCTTTATGCAGCCTTCATATAAAATATCCTCATGGACATACTCCTCAAGGTTCAGATTGTTCATTTGCTTTTGTCATTGTTATACTTCCTTTGAGACTTTGGGGAAAATTCTCCCTTGCCTTTTCCTAGTTTCTGATGGGAGCCAGAGATCCTTGATGTTCCTTGACTTGTAGACATATCACCCTAATTTTTGTCTCTGTTTTCACATGGTTATATTCTTCTGTGTCTGTGTCCTCTGCTCCTATGAGAACACCAATGATACTGGATTAGGGACTCACCCTACTGTAGTATGACCTCTTCTAAACTAATGACATGTCCAGTCATCCTATTTCCAAAGGAGGTCACATTCTGAAGTGTGGGGCTAAGGCTTGAACATATTTTGCGAGACATAATTCAATCCATAGCAGTTAGGGAAATGATGAATCCTGCTGGTGTTTATTGTAAACCTAAATATCCTGTGTTAGTTGTAGTTCCATTTTCTTCTAAGAGTTTTTTTTTTTCTTTTAAACATTTTCTGAGGATTCTTTCTTTCTTTCCCAAGAAGTTTCTTTTCAGACTGAGAATAATAATAAGACTTTTTGGAATTCTTTTTTTTTAACTAGTAAATTTTCCAAGGGATGGCAGTGAGATTAATGGTCACACAGAACCAAAATCTTTTGTATGTCTTTTCTTAGTCAATCACTCCTTGAAATCTTTCAGTTTAGTGTTTATTATGTCTTCAGTAGATTAGTGCTTGTGATTTTTTTGAGAGTTGACTATTTTTTATTAATTTCATTAGCCATACGAGGAAATCAATTACTCAAGTCTGTAATTGCCTACACTTTCAAAAATGAAAGCACAATACTATAAAAGAACATGCAGTATGTAGTTTTAAGAACTGTGAAAAGTATGAGATATTACCCTACTGCAAGACTGACAAGTTAGCCTATGGAAGTTTCATAGATGTTGCAGAACAAAGAAACATCATGAGTCAGAGAGGAGAGAGAGTTTATTACTCACAGCAATAGAAGTAGCAAGACTATCAGCATTTTTGCCTCAGTTCCCCAGCCCCAGTTTTCACACTGTGATGTAAAGAGAATTAAATGACACTTGCATACACAGTGAGTTGAACTAAAGGAGAGGAACGATGAGTTTAGGGAACTGAATCCTTTGTAATATGCAGTAAGCATGGGGGCTCAATGTTCCAGAAGGAAAAATCTTTTCCTTTTTTTTTTTTGGTATTGTGGATTGAACCCAGGGACACTTTACTACTGAGCTACCTTCCCAGTCCTTTTAAAAATGTTTTTATTAGTGCATTATAGTTATATGTAATTATTGGGGACATATTCATATGTGCATGGAATAGAATTTGCTCCACTTCAGTCCTCAGTACTTCTTCTTTCCTTCCTCTCTTCCTTCCTCCTGTTCCCTTTCCTCTTATTTTATTTTGAGACTGAGTCTCACTAATTTGCTGAGGCTGGCTTAAAACTTTCAACCCTCCTGCCTTACCCTCCCAAGTCACTGGGTTTATAGGTATGTCCCACCTTACCCAGGAAGAGTATTTTTATTATATTGTTTAGTAAGCATGTTCTTTGCTCTGGAGGAAGACACTATCTTTACCTTCCAAGAGACAAAATTACTCTTTGCTCTAGAAGGAGAAATTATCTTTGTCTTTCAAGGCTATTTTTTATGCAGAGTTCCTTGAAAATATATTTCAGAACAAAGGGCAGTCAGCACCTCACTTGGAAGGCAGACAGAAGTGTGAGGGACTTCTGGAGAATTGTTTTCCAACCATCATTGTGAGAGAGTATTTTCTCAGGAGAGGTATTTATACTGAGGTGGTTGTATATATATATTTAAAACAAATTGTGCTAATTTACATAATGTTTTCCAATAACAATATATCTATATTTTGTAAAAGATCCCTATTTAGAACCATGCACTTCAGCGTATAATTCATGTATGTGTATGGCGTAAATATCTTAGAGTTTTAGAGATAGGCAAAATTGAGTTCTACCACTAATTGGGACACAGACTTGACCCAGTTATCACTGATTTCTTCACCCATCAGTAGATTAAAAAATATTCAAATTTTCTCTTTTATTTTAACTTAACCATCACAAAAATAGACAAAGATTAGAGAACTTTATATCTCTCCAAATGTTTTAGGCTCATGGAAGAGGGTCAGGATTCAAACCCAGATCTCGCTATCTCATATTCTTGAATTCTTAATCACTATATTATTATTATTATTTGAAGGGAATAGAATTTATTCAAGTGTGAAGAGTAGAAAAGAACTCTTTCAGGGATGAGAGGTAACCCTGATAGATTTTGCCATCTCAATGTGCTAGTCTAGAGGTTTATACAGCACTTTAGTCAGTGCTATTTGTCCAAATTTATAACTAATCAGGGTTTGGAAAAGTATCAATGCTATCGATAGCTACTACATTCTTAAATATATGTGAAGTGCATGATATAATCAACAGCAGGTGTTTTCAATTTAGTAGTCAGAATTTTTGGAAGAAATTCAGTCAACAACTATTCCTTGTAAACAGAACACAGCACAGTGTGTTAACATCAGAAAAATCAAAGCAAAGAACATCTATAGAAAAGAGCTATCTGTCATGGCTCTTATAGAAGTTGCTTTTAGAGAGAAATTTAATATAAGAAAGAAAATGGCATTCATGTATTCTTGGACATTTTCTATTAGTGAGTGAAATTGTTTGGCTATAGCAGCCAGTAATGTGAATTAAGATTTAGGTTTATGTATTTGTTTGATTAATATCTGCCAAAACAGAGATAGGAGAGGGGATTATTTTATTTTATTAGTGAAAAGGGCAGGTGGTTTCCTGTTTTCTTGGCTTGGTGTGGAAGGAAGTTCTGAGCAATGCTGTTGTGTATACAAATAAGATTTACAGTCTGGTTAAAATTTCTCCTTGTGTGCTTGACTTTATCAGGCTAGTCTATCCTCTTCCACTGAGCATTTTCTTCTTTGTTTTGTTGGTTTATGTTTACTGGGTGTTAATGAAACTTAAGCACTACAGAAAATACTGGTTACATATGGTCCCTTCTCAGTAAATTTATAAAAGAAATGAAAACATCCAGTGATATCTTCCAGGATGACAAGTTGCTATTTCTATCTAAAATTTATTTGTAGTGATAGGTCAGCATATTCTCAAATTTGTTTGGCTAACCTTTAAATTTTTAATTTGGTTGGCCAATGTTTTTGTGATTTTTGGAATTTACGCTGTTCTGTTTTCCTTGCTAATGGTATAATTGACTGTACTACACAGATGTTTGGATAAAGTCTTGCTGCCAATAATTACTAATACTATTACTTAAGGCTATGGAAGGAACTTTGATCCTAAAATAAATGTTTACACCTGGGACATGCATTTGACTTCCAATGTAGCATGAGTTTCCTTTGCCTTGATTAGCAATGGAGTTATCTTTTGAAGAATGCCAATTAAGTACAGACCTATCCTAAAAAACAAACTCCCTTTGAACATAGGCTGTGTATAGAGGAGCACAGGCTATTGGCAAAACATCAAAGTCAGAGACTAGAGGATTGCATTTTAATCCTAATACTTCTCCTCATTAAATGCTTAATTGTGGGCAACTCTCTTAACCTTTTTGTGACCATTCTTTCATTTACAGTGAGAACACATGAACATCTCTAAAATTGATGTATGCTTATAACTTCTTTGGTTACTTGTTAATATTATTTATTTTTATCCTTTGTGTAGTACTTAAGCATGTATTATTATTTTATAAAACTCTTTATTTTAGTTTATATTGATGTAAAACAAATCACCCTACAACATAGTGGCTTGAGACAAAAATTATGCACACACATGCACACATATGTGTGCATGCATGCACGTGTGTGTGTGTATATATATATATATATATATATATATATATACACACACACACATATGAATTTTTATAGATCTGCAATTTGGGCAGAACTTGATAGCAGGGAACTCATCTTTTCTGGGTGTATCTAGGGCTTCCTGGGTGGAGATTAGCGGATCCATTTTCAAGATGCTTACCCACAGGGCCAGCAAGTTTGTGCCAACCATTGCCTGGGAACTCATCCAGTGCTGCAGACTGGGGTTTGGTTCCTTTTCACCTGGACCTCTGCATGGGCTACTTGTAGCTCCTTACAGCAGGATGTCTGGGTTCCAAGAGCAAGTATTGCAAGAGACAAAAATGGAAGCTTCCAGTTTCTCCAAGCCTTGCTTCAGAAATAGGCACAATGTGTTGTGTTATGGTTTAGATATGAGGTATTCTCCAAAAGTTCATGCATGAGAAAATGTAAGAAATTTCAGAGGTGAAATGATAAGATTATGAGATGTATCGCCTAATAATTGGATTAGTCCACTGATATGGATTAGCTGGTTGGTAGCTGAAGGCAGGTGGGTGTTGCTAGAGAAAATAGGTCACTGGGGACATACATTTTGGGTTTATATTTTGTCCCTTGTGAGCAGAGCTCTCTCTCTGCTTCCTGACTTTCATGTCTTGAGTTTCTTCCCTCTAGCACATGCTTCTGCCGTGATGTTCTACCTTACCTCAGGCCCAGAGCTATGGAGTTGGCAGAGCATGGACTGAATTTCAGAAACTATGAGCCAAAATAAACTCTTCCTCCTCTAAATTGTGCTTGTCAGATATTTTGGTCACTATGATAAAAAGCTGACTGAAATATTGTATTTCAATTTTTTATAAAGTGTCAATTTAAGGGGAGGGAACATAGATAATACCTTTGAATGAGAGGCATGTCAAAAAATTCAGATGCCATTATAAAAGCCATCACACTGTGTAAACTGTTTCTGAACTACTAGTATCACATTACACATCATTATAAATAGCATTTCCAATGTCTGATTAACTTTTTTCCTTTAACATATGAATTTCTCTTGATAGTTTCCTTTGATGAGCCTTCACCATTATAATTATTACTCATGTATTTATATAAGAATTTCTAATGAAGCAAATGGACAGAGAGCTAGAAGACAGAAGAAAAATTCCATCTGTTTGTCGTCACTTAAAGTTTTTAAGGCATTTATGAAAATGTATGCAATACAACTTAAAGTAAGGAAAATAAAACATAGTACTGAGGAATTCTCAATGTGACATCAATGTATCCTCAAAAGGAAAGCCTAGAGCAGGGGTAGTGGTCAGTCTGATAAATTGCAACATAAATACATTATGTATGAGCACATTCTTACCATTTTTATCAGTGTCACTGATAAACATCCTCTACAAAAAAGGGCAGGAGTTCCAACTAAGGTTAGAAAAAAGTAATCTACACATTGGAAAAGAATGGGCTTTGTCAATATTAGTTCTGGGTGGGTAGCTGGATTTCTGAGCAACAGCTCAAGAATAGTGAGAGTGAAGAAACGGAATGATTCCATTGGCCAGTCCTTCAAAATGTTCGATGGAGCACAGTTTCAGATGCTTTAGTACAAATACAGCTTTAGAACAGATAAGGCTGGAAGATGTATAAACCTGATATGAAATAATATATAATGATATGAGATTTTTTGGGGGATGCATATGTGGGAGAAAATATAATTAAATGAGAAGAAAGTTAGATTAATCTTGGGTATTAAGAATACTAAAAAAAGCTAAATCAGAAAAATTCTTATGATAATAAGATTTATTAGATTATTGTTACTGTAATGAAATACCTGAGTCAGGTCACCTATGAAGAAAATAGGTTTACTTAGCTCACAGTTTGAGAAGTTTAAAGTTCAAGATTGGGTATCTCCATTGGTTTGGCCTCTGGTGAGCGCAGCAAATGGTGTCCTATCATGGTAAATGTGCATGAAGGATTAAGCAATCATAAATTTATCTAGAAAGGGGGAAGAGAGGAGAGGGAGAATTAGGCTTGCTCCCTTTATAACAACCTTCTCACCAGAATTACCAATAGGTTGCATGAGAAATACCTATATCCCTTTCCATGGTATGCCGCCAATGACTTATGAATCTCCCATTATGCTCTGCCTTCTAAAATTTCCAATACTACCACCCCAGGACCAATTGTCTAACACATGGACACTTGGAGGACACTAAATCAACATCCAAATCATAGGGAAAAGCACCTGTTCTTCCTTTTGGAGAGGAAGCAAGTGTAACTTCAAGTATGAACATAATTTGTAGAGCTAAAAGATGAAAGTGTCATTGGGCTACAAAAAATCTTAGATAAACAAATGAAATATTGTTAGGGGCCAATGTAGGATATCTCACTATTTCAGACAAATATTCTTTTGTCTATCTCTGGGGCCACAATGTTTCTCCTTTCTGATTTTTCTATGTATGTTTGTTTCATTATTTCCTTTCTCCTCATAAAATCACCTTCTTTACTAATGTGTAAAGAAAGCACAGTTGCAGCAGTAGACATGTGGTCCCAAGTGTTCAAAAGACACATACTAGGTCTATACTATCTATTCCCAATATTCTAAAATATGCCATTACTTTATGTATTAGTAAGACAAAATACTATATGTCACATAATGATAAACATGCTATTGTAAGTTGCATTATGACTTGAAAAGGTAAAATGTGCAAAACTGTACACCTTAGTATCAATGAAGTGCAATACTAGAGTGTCTGGTGTCTGGGTTCTGGATTTCTGAAATTTATAGAGAGAGTCTAATTCACCCAAGTCAATGGATTACCTTCTTTAGGCTCAGGTGTCTAAACAGTAAAAAAGGCAGAGTTAGCTTTTCAAATTTATTCTCTGTGGGCCACTTTTATTTTATATTTCAACCAAACAGCCAATCAATCAACCAACCAACTAACCAACCAACTAACCAACCAATGAACCAACCTGCTAGAGCTCTTTCTAACTCTCTGAGCTGTAACTTCAAAAATCTCTGTAACTTTAGAATCTCTGCTTGGGAGCCCATATCAATAAGTTCCACCTGATCCAACATGGAGTTCCTTCCACCATTTTCTCACACCATTCATTTCTGCTCTCACACATCGTCCACAAATTTATTTGTACAAATTTTAAAAAATCAGGAAATTCTTTTGGAGTGCTGCAAACCTCCCATAGGTCAAACTTTATACGTCATCTTTAGGGGCCTCTGAGTTTTGTCTCTAGTCATAGGTTAAGAAGCAAAGGGGAGTGGTTTGGGCGAGTTCCAGTGAGAATCAGCAATGTTCTCAGCTTCAAGGGAGTCTTCTCAGTGGTGGAGTGGTTGCTTCTACTGGCAGGAAGACTCATTATATTTTAGTGGCCCAATGTTCCCAGCTTCATCATGATTTCCTCACACATTCTTCAAATTTCAGACCCCTAAGTCCCCACTTTTAAAATCAATACCCTCCCTTCAAAAGTAGACCCTTGTGAGACTTGGAATTAAACTTTCATTTTAGTCTCTTTCATTTGGGCTAGGTTTTTAGATGAGTCAGACACAGGCAGACCTGTGGCATTGGCTAGTTAAACATTGCATTCCTAGAGATGAAATAACTAGAAATAGTACTAAATCCTTACTTTGTATATACAGAAAAGTTCTATGTCAAGAGAACAAAAGTCTAACCTGAGTCATAAAAACAGTCATGGCCCTCTATCAGTTCCTAGATTTCAGCAAGTTTGTAGGCCCAGAGAACACCTTGAAGGAAGGGGTCCTTTGAAGTCCTTTTGAAGAATGATACTAGTGCTATGCTAAAAATTTATACTGATAATCTTTCTTCCATCCTTTACCAAAATGACTTAAACCCTTTATTATGATAGCTATGCACTGGGGAACATGTAATACTCAGATCTTTTGGGGACTATTGGACATTTACTGTAAACTAACACTGGTTTCAGGAGACCCACAATATCACTGTGGTCTCCCAGTCAGAAGAGGGACTTGAAGTCAAGTGATCAATGGATTTTTAGCTCATGTTTGTGGGCCCAATGGGTTCCTGAATCCATCCTGTGGTTACTTATCAGTTCTGGAATTTATAACTGGAAGAGACATACTTAGCAACTGGCAAAATGTGCATATTGGCTCCCTAACATTTGGAGTGAGGGCAATAATGGTAAGGAAAGACAGGATAAGCAATTAGAATGGACTTTACTTAGAAAAATAGTAAGCCAAAATCAATTCCACATTTCTGAATGAATTACAGAGATCAGTGCCACCATCAAAAGCTTAACAATACAGGGGTGGTGATTCCCACCACACCTCTATCCAACTCACTTGTCCTGTGCAGAAGACAAATGGATCTTGTAGAATGATAGTGGATTATTGTCAACAAGGTGGTGACTCTAACTGTAGGTTCAGTACAGATGATGTGGTTTTGTTTCTTGAATAAATTAACATATCTCTTGGTATCTGATGTACAGATCCTTTCCCTCCATACTTGCTCATAAAGTCCACTAGCATTCACTTTCAACTCAAGAGGCCAAAAACATAATTTCACTGCTCTACCTTAAGGGTATATCAGATCTTCAGCCTTATGTCATAGTTTAGTTTTCTTGATAGCCTTTCCCTTCCATCTGATATCTTATGGAAGGTTCATTATTCTGATGACAATATGACTCTAGTGTGAAATAAGTATGAATTACATAGACTTATTGGTAAATATTTTGCATGTAAGAGGGTGGAAAAGAAATGAGCCTAAGAATTCTGCATCTTCTATTCAGTGAAATTTCTAGGGGTCGAGTGGTATAGGGCATGTCAAGATATCCCTTTTAAAATAAAGGATACATCATATCTGGCCCCAGATGCAACCAAATAAAGCAAGCCATCACTTAGTGGGTCTCTTTGTGGATTTTGGAGTCAGCATATTTCAATGAGACCCAAGAAAAGAGAAGACTCTACAACAGGACCACATTCAGCTGCTCTGATGCTTGGGCTATGTGATCCAGCAGATCCAATAAGGCTTGAAACACCAATGGCAAATAGAGGTGCTGTTTAGTGCCATTGGCTCCTGTGAGTGAATCACAGCATAGGCCTTCAGGATGTGGAAACAAAGTCCTTTCCACCTGTATGAATGTTATGGTTTGGTTCTAGAATGTCCACCCAAAACTCAAGTGTTGAACACTTGGTCCCCAGTACAGCAATGTTCAGATGTGGGGCTTTTGAGCAATGATTGGATGATGAGTGCTGTAACCACATCAGTGGATTAATCTGTTGATAGATTCATAATTTGATGGCATTATCAAGAGATGGTGGAAATTGTTGCAGGTAGGGGCTGGTTGGAGGATATAGGTCATTGGGGCTATGCCTTGGAAAAATATATCTTGTCCCCAATCCCTTTCTTGTGATTGCTCTGCTTCCTGGCTGCCACACAGTGAGCAGCTTTCCACCACTACCTTCTTCTGTGATGATGTTCTGCTTAGCTTCATGCCCAAAGCAATGGAGCTGGCTGACCATGGACCAAAACCTCTGAATAAATGAGCCAAAATAAGTCTTCCTTCCTTGAACATGTTTTTCTCAGGTATTTTGTCACAATGATATAAAGCTGACTAACCCAGTGGATAGTGTGTCTTCTTTTGGGAGATCATTCTTAGACTTCTATTAGGTTGTACTAAAGACTGAATGCTTAACCATGAGCCAGATAGTTATTATGTAAACTAAGCTTCCTGTTATGAACTCAGCATTATCTGATATACCAAGCCATAAAGCTGGATGTGCTAAGTAGCATTTCATTATCAACTGAAAATGGTGTATATGTGATCTGGCCTCAGTATGTCCTGAAGGCAGAAATAAATTACATGAAGAAATGGCCCAAATGCCTGTGGTCCCTATTCCTGCTACAATTAGTTTTCTCTTCCAGCCTGCACCTGTGTCCTCTAGAGGAGTTCCTTCTGATCAGTTGAGAGAGGAAAAATAAATTAAACCTGGTTTGTAGATGGTTTTGCATGATATATAGACTCTATCCAAAAGTGGACAGCTGCAGCAATTCAATTTCTTTCAGGAATGTACCTGAAGGACAGTAGTAAAAAGAAATCCTTTCACTGGGCAGAACTTCAAGCAACACATATAGTTCTTCATTTTGCTTGGAAGGAGAAATGGCCAGACACATAACTGTGTACTCATTAATTGACTGTAGCCAATGGCTCAGCCAAGTGGTCAGGACTTTGAAGAAATGTGATTAGAAAATTGGTGTTAGAGAAGTCTAGGGAAAAGGTAATTAGATTTCTCTAACTGGGTTTAAAATATGAAGATATTTGTGTCCTACATGAATGCTCACTAGAGGGTAACCTTAATAAAGGGGGATTTTAATAATTAAGTCTAGTATGTCCCATCCTGTGTGCCAGTTAGCCTCTTTCCCCGGCCATTCTTGTCATTGCCCAATGAGCTCATGGAAAATGTGGCCCTGGTGGCAGACACACAGGTTATGCATGAGCTCAACAACATGCACTTCCACTTATTAAGGCCAATCTGATAATAGCCACTGCTAAGTGTCCAATCTGCCAATAGTGGAGACCAACAGAGTCCCTGATATGGCACCATTCCCTGGGGTGATCAGCCAGCTACCTGAGGGTAGGCTGATTGCTTTGGACTACTTCCATAATGAAAGGGGCATCATTTTGTTCTTATTGAAATGGACCTTCTGTATGTGGATTTGCATTCCCTGTACACAATATTTCTGCCAAAACTACCATCTGTGGACTTATAAAATAAAATGCCTTCTCCACCATCATGCTTCTGATCAAGCATCTACTTCACAGCAAATGAAATATAATGGGCCTATGCTCATAAAACTCACTGTTCTTACCACATTCTCCACGATCCTGAAGCAGCTGTCTTGTTAGAATTATGAAATGGCCTTTCAAAGGCTTGCAGTATTAGCTGGTGGCAATACCTTGCAGGCTTGGAGCAATGTTCTCTAGAGGGATATATATGTTCTGAATCAGCAACTCCATATGGTGCTATTTCTCTCCTAGCCAGGATTCACAAGTCCAGTAATGCAGGGGTGGAAATGAAAGTGGTACCTTTAACTATCACCTCTAGTGATCCACTAGCCAAGTGTTTGCTTTCTGTTCTTATAAATTTGTTCTCTGCTGGTCTAGAAGTTTTAAGTTCAGATGGAAGAATGCTTTCAACAGGACACACAACAATGAATCCACTAAACTACAAATTACTGATACAAGGCCACTTTGGACTCCTCACCCTTTGAGTCACAGGCCAAGAAGGGAGTTATGGTATTGGCTTGGGGTTATTGATTCTGACTATAAAAGGAAAACTAGACAGCATTTCCATAATGGAAGTCAGGAAATGTATGTGCAGAATAAAGGAGGCCTTTCAGGGCATCTCTTACCTTGTAGTTAAGGTCAATGGAAAACAAACAACCCAATTCGGGCAAGACCACCAATGGCCCAGACTTTTCAAGAGTGGAGGTTTGGGTTACCCTCCAGGTAAAATACTATTACTACCTAAGGTGCTAGTTTAGGGCAAAGGAATTAGAGTGTGTAGTGGAACAATGTAGTTTAAAATACCAATTATAATCATGTGACCAGTTACAGAAAAGAGGACTGTAATTGTCATTGATATTTCTTCCTCATTTTCTTATGAATATGTGTTAGTGCATAATATCTTATTTTCTTTCTTCTCTTATCCCCTAATTATGTAACATAGAGGTACTGACTTTTTATCATAGTATTTAAATGCTATTAAATTTATGATATAGTATTTAAGTCATAGGATTAAAAAAAGTCAACACCACTCAAGACCCTTCCATGCTCTTCTGGGGAAGGTTTTAGCATGTTTTTGGTTGTATGCAGGGTACTTGTGGTTTTAACCAACTGTTGTATCTCTGTAACCAATACACCCGAAAAAACAACATAGAGATGGTGTTTCTGTTTCTTCTTTTTGAAAAATGTTTTTAACCAATTATTCCAGCATCACTTTTTTATTCATCCATTTTCTCTAACCTTCTTATTTAAGCTTCAGGTCATCCCTAACTGAACTGGCACCAATGCTTTCTCTATGTTGTGCCATGTTTCCATGTGTATAGGGGCTACTTTTGGGCTATCTATTCCAGAGGGTCCTTTTGGTGAGGTTTATGCTCATTGATGTGACAAGGACAAATTGAATATATTGTATATCTGTTTCTG
Source organism: Geosciurus inauris (assembly GCA_004024805.1). Classification (NCBI taxonomy): domain Eukaryota; kingdom Metazoa; phylum Chordata; class Mammalia; order Rodentia; family Sciuridae; genus Geosciurus; species Geosciurus inauris. The sequence goes on along the minus strand of PVHX01010713.1, from coordinate 54,672 downwards.
ATTTCTATTTTGTATAATCTTGCTATTGATTCTCTTCTGTTTTTATTTTTTATTCTTCTGTCCTTTTATGATTGTTAAGGGATTTTTTCCTTTGATTTTCTAAATGTTTACCATTGTATATCTAGACTATAAGTTTTTCTTTTTTAGAAAGCCTACTTGAGCATTTCTGTCATCTCTAGAAAATTTTAGACATCTCTCAGGAAACTCTTTAGATATCACCTGTACCCTCATGTATTCATTCTGTCTAGAATAATGATTTGTGTATTCTGTTCTCTGCATCTTAAATTATCTTATTTATTCATGATGCATTTGGATAATTTTGACAGATATTGTTAATTAATTTTTGCTTCATTTTTTTTCTTTTTTGGTGCCAGAGATTGAACCCAGGGGCCCTTAACCACCAAGCCACATTTTCAGTCACATGTATGTGATGGCAGGTCTCTGGTTAAATTTTTTATGAGATGATTTTTATTCCATTCCTGGAACAGGGGCCTGGGTCAGGTAGGTTTTTTTCTTAGTTCTCAGCCTCTTTGATGCAGGACTATGTTGCCCAGTTCATCCTTTCACCTTGATAGAGTCGTTTCTTTTTAGTGGGGTTCTTATGTCCAGTAGTCTCTTTCCTGGAAAGGCCCACAGCCTAATTCTGTTATTTGCATGGCAACTCTTAGCAAAGCCCCAAGCTCCTGTTATTGCTGTTTGCTCCCAGGACATTTCTAGCTTCATTTTCCACTCAACTTTTAGTATTTTTTTTAACCATCATCACTATTTTTTTGGTTTGGGGATTTTTTACAGACTTTCATTTTAGATTAACAATGCATTTAAAAGTATGGTTTTGGAGGAGTGGTATTTTATTTAATATCTACTTTTTTATGCAATGCGTTGGCATAGAGTGTGTCAGAATATTGTTTTTCAAGTAGCCAGCAACAGTCTCACTATATTTTTAGAAATGCAAAACAAAACACTATTCCAATAACTTTGAGCTCCTAATGAAAAATAAAATAAATGTGAGAAAGTACATTGTAAAAGACTCAAAATTTTGGTGGAGGGAGGTGTGGAGGCCTGGCTAGATATCACTAAAAGGTAACATTTTCCTCTAACTACAACTTCTGCAATGCCTACAGAATGGAAGAGATTGACTTTCTAATTCTCTTCTCTATGTAACAGTGAAGCCACTGCCCTAAATTATGTTTTAAAAGACACATTAGGGTCAAATCCTCAATCACAGAATTCCTAATAAAATTTTCTTAGCTAAGTCTCTGTTCTAAGATTTTTCTTTCTGATAGGATCTACATCACAAATTTTATCTCAGAGTTTATATAACTTCAGTATTCACTGAATGACTACTCAGTTAGAATGCACTGATTTCATTTTAATAATGAGCCAAATAAGGACACTCCAATAATGGAATTGAAGTGTTTTCTATAATTCTTATTAAATATGTAAAACACAAGGGAAATTGAAAAGATTTTGAGTCAAATTCCTTAATAACGCTGGAATTTAATAACACTGGAATTTAATGGCTTCCTGCCTTAATTTTGTTTTTTAATTCATCCTACAGATAACTATCAGAATATTTTCTTTAAGGAAAAAAAAAAACTCAGTGTATGTCTCTTTTTCCATTTAAAAAACTGAATTAATTGCTATTTCTAATTCCTTCCTAGACATTTCTATCTGGATGTTCAGTTTGTAGTCTTAAAAAATCCGATTTATTGAAGACTTCCTTTATATTGTATTTTATGTAAGACAGGATGAGTCAGAGATGAATTAGCCATGGGACTTACATTCCAGGTGACTTTTAATCCAATGGGGTGACAGAGGAGGAGAAAGGAGAGGTTTTGATGAAGTCAAAATTTTGATGAAGTCATATGGTGATATAAGGGCTATAATGGATTTTTATACAAAGAGTCCTTTCTTTTTCAAATTTTCGTGGAATTTTCTTTATATGACAATAGTACTTTATCTTTTTAACACATTTAACTCCCCAGCAATCTCAGAGATTTTGAGAGGCAAGACATGAATATTGTGTTTTGTGGTATCTTTAAAAATTTTCTAATACTTTTAGCAGAGTACCTTATTTAGAAAAACCACAATAGAACAATAAGAGTAACACCAAGAATAATATATATTACTTAAATATTAATTATGTGCTAATTTTTTCTGTGGTTTTGCATATATTAGTGTATTTAAACCATGCAACCCATGAAAGGAGTGGTACCCTCATGCCCATTCAACTAATGAGGAAACTGAACTATAAGTAAGTTTAAATGACTTGCTCAAGTTCCCAAAGTGAGGAACGCAGAACCTAGAGCTATGATACAGCAGCTACTCAGTAAGTACATATGTTAAGTACATAATGAATTAATGTTAGGTAGCTTTTTGAAGTAAAACAAATACAAAAGTCTCAGAAATTCTACATTTACTATCAATGCATTTTCCTTTCTTTCTTGAGCTGTATCATTAGTGGAGACTATAAAATTCTACATGTATTAAAAGCCTTTGTTTATGTCTGGTAAGAAGCACCTTAATGTCTTTACCCTAAGACATGAAAGATTGACACAATTTACCTCTAGCAATTCTTTGGTTTTGTTGTTCTGTTTTTCGGGTTGGAGAGTCCTCAGAGGACAGAAACTTCATTGGTATGCTAGACATTTCTTATGTTTTACATGGAATCTTCCCCAATGCTCTGCATATAAATAAGTTTTACCTGCACTGTATAACAAGTGACTTTAAAACTTGCATATTAATGGAGTTCAGTGCACTGAATGGAAAGTCATTTGGAAACCAGGACTCTTTTTGCCTTCATGGTCTTTACCTTCAGACCCTGAGAAAGTCATAGCTTGTTGGAGGTGGAAGAGGCTTAAATAATCACTTGCCTCAACAGTCTCCTTTTACAGACAGAGAAACTGCAGTTTAGAGAAGCTCTGACTTTAGGCCACACCACACGTTGATGCAGAATAGAAATGAAAACAGTCCTGTTTGGGGAAGAGACTGTCATGAGATAATTAAGAGACATGAGTAGAGAATAACATGAGTTATTATTGTACAAAAGAAAAAAGAAGCATAACCATTTTCTGCACTCAACTAATTGATAGCTAGTACAGAATGTTGGGGTATAAATAGTTCCACTACAGCACAGTCTGATAGGGTCTACGCATGTGCAGAAGTTAGATTATATGGGTCTGCAGAAGAATGAAGGGTGCATTCTGGCTATTGTATTCAGAAAAGCTGCTTATTCATTTATTCATTTGACACATTTTTGTCTAGTATGTGTTCCATGATAATAGACAGGAATTCAGATTTAGCAGTAATCTTGTGTTCTGGGGAAGGGATGACAGAAAAATTGAGACTAATCTATGACAAAATGGCAAAAAGTATAGGTTTTTCTAACAAAGAAATAGGCATCTGTCATGAGAATTAATATAATTAAAAATTGATTTAGGATGGATTATTTCCCATAGATGCACAATGGATGGGAGAATTTGAGTGTATTAATAGAACAGTAGTGAGGAAACTATTCAACAGCCTATGTTTGAGACACTCCTGATAGAGTGGAAACAGAAGGAATTGGAGAAAAGCAATCATTTTTATTGCCAAAGGATGCACAAATTATTCTAGTACATGGATAAATACAATTTCATTTATTTCAATGCGCCATTGTAGTAGCAAACTGCTTTTAGTATCAGCTAATAGAGCTGGGTCATGTGTAGGAAACAATCTAAGCATGAGATTCTGAGCAATATAAGAGACTCTTCCAGGCAATGTTTGGCACAGAAGATACCATGTCCCTGCCTAAGGCTAGGAAGAGCTAAAAAACTTTTCACCACATACAGGAAAAAGCCTGCGGTAGGAGACATTTTATGGAAGGTAGAGGTCAATTTCAAAGCACATTTTGGTTTCTGTCCTTTTTCTCTATGCATTTAAAAATAGCTGCCAAGACTGCAGATAAAAATTTGAATTTTATTCTTCTCAGGCAGTATTAGAATTTTTCTGTAGTATAAAAACTCCTGGTAAGCACAATTTTTAAGCATATTCATGTCTTTGTACATAAATCCTTTGCTAATATTTCAAATTATTCCCCTAGGATATATTACTAGAAGAGAAATGAATGGGTCATTTCTAGTTGCATTTGTTCCTAATAGTTCTTGCATAATCCTTGAGAATGTAGGAAATTCAAGAGGTGGAGAGTCTTTTTATTATTCCTTTCAAATGCAGATGTGAGAAGTTCAATATGAATTATAGAAGCACATCAATGGCTGACACAGAATGGAATAATAGTTATCACTAGAGTGACTAATGACTTTTATTAGAGTTCTCATACATTACCTACTTTAAGCTTTGAAGCAATTCTGTAGCAGATATTATTATTCCCACTTTGCAAGTGTGGAAACAGAGGCTGTGAAGGTTAGCCCAAGGTCTGCAAATGCCTGTTCTTCACTCCAGAGCTTCTGCTTTTAATCCAATGAGAAAAACAAACGTGACCTGAATGCTATGCCAGTCCTCACCCTAAAATGTCCCTTTCATCTTCCCTCTTAGTTTTAGATATTTTGTTCCAATTCTTTACCTCAGTTTTCTAACTGTTCTTCCTGTTCCACCCTTGACTGTGTTAACACTGATGATTATAAAACGCAGTATATTTAAGACACATGAACTTAGGTTAATACAGTCCTCCCTCAGTATTCAAGGAGGATTGGTTCCAGGACCCCCTGCACATACCAAAATCTGAGAATGCTCAAGTTCTTTATATGCAATGGTGCAGTATTTGCATATAACCTATACATATCCTCCCATATATGGTAAATCATCTCTAGCTTTTTTTTTTTTTAATAACAGCACATTCATTTGGTAATGTCACTGTCCACTATGAAGGGACTTGATTATAAATGCCTGCTGGAGAAAAACATTTTGTGAATGTATCTTAGAATTTTCTACAAGTAGAAGATTGATCTTTTTTTTTGAATTAATCTTCTTAGTTAGAAATTCTATTGTCATGAAATTGTTGTTGCTTTCTATGACCTAGTTTTGTAAAAATTTATTTATTTATTCTAATTAGGTATATATGACAACAGAATGCATTTTGATTAATCGTACAGAAAGGCAGCACAAGTTTTCATTTCTCTGGTTGTACATGAGGTAGCGCTGCACTATATGTGCAGTCATATATGTATATAGGGTAATGATGACCATCTCATTTCACCATCTATCCTGCCCCCCATGTCCCCTTCCCTCAATTTTCTACCTCCCCTCAAAGTTTCTCCATTCTCCCCTCACCCCCCATTATGGATCAGCATCCACTTATCAGAGAGAGAACATTCGGCTTTTGTTTTTTTGGGATTGGCTTAGTTCGCTTAGCATGGTATTCTCCAACTCCATCCATTTACCTGCAAATGCCATAATTTTATTCTCTTTTAATGCCGAGTAATATTCCATTGTGTATATATACCACAATTTCTTTATCCATTCATCTATTGGGGCATCTAGGTTCTTCCACAGTTTACCAATTGTGAATTGAGCTGCTATAAACATTGAAGTGGCTGCATTACTGTAGTATGCTGTTTTAAGTCTTTAGGGTATAGGCCAAGGAGTGGGATAGCTGGGTCAAATGGTGGATCCATTCCAAGTTTTCTAAGGAATCTCCATATTGCTTTCCAGATAGGCTGCATCGATTTGCAGTGCCACCAGCAATGTATGAGTGTGTCTTTTCCCCTATATCCTCGCTAATACTTATTGTTGCTTGTATTCTTGATAACTCCCATTCTGATTGGTGTGAAGATGAAATCTTAGAGTAGTTTTAATTTGTACTTCTCTAATTACTAGAGATGTTGAACATTTTTTCATATATTTATTGATCAATTGTATTTCTTCTTCTGAGAAGTGTCTGTTCAGCTCCTTAGTCCATTTATTGATTGGTTTGTTTGTTCTTTCGGTGTTAAGTTTTTTGAGTTCTTTATATATCCTATATATTAGTGCTCTGTCTGATATGAACATGGCAAAAATTTGTTCCTAGAATGTAGGCTCTCCGTTCATCTCATTGATTGTTTCTTTTGCTAAGAAGAAGCTTTTTAGATTGAATCCATCCCATTTATTGACTCTTGGTTTTATTTCTTGTGTTTTAGGAGTCTTGTTAAGGGATTTGGGGCCTAATCTGACATGATGAAGATTTGGGCCTACTTTTTCTCCTATTATGTGTAGGGTCTCTGATCTAATTCCTAGGTCTTTAATCCAGTTTGAGTTGAGTTTTATACATGATGAGAGATAGGAGTTTAGTTTCATTTTGCTGCATATGGATTTCCAGTTTTCCCTGCACCATTTGTTGAAGACGCTATCACAGTACGCTATTTTTTAAAAATATGTTTTTGTATGTGACTTGCCAAAATTCTATTGAGAATTTTTGCATTTATGTTCATCAGGGATATTTGTCTGAAATTTTCTTTCTTTGATGTATCTCTGTCTGATTTTGGTATCAAGGTGATATTAGCCTCATAGAATGAGTTTGAAGGTTCCCTTTTTTTTCTGTTTTGTGGAATAATTAGTTCTTCTTTGTAGGTCTTGTAGAACTCAGCTGAAAATCCATCTGGTCCTGGGCTTTTCTTGGTTGGTAGGCTTTTGATGGATTCTTCTATTTCATTGCTTGAAATTGATCTGTTTAAGTTGTATATGTCCTCCTGTTTCAGTTTGGTAAGTCATATGCCTCTAGAAATTTGTCAGTGTCTTTGTGGTTTTCTATTTTACTGGAGTATAAATTTTCAAAATAGTTTCTAATTATCTTTTGTATTTTAATATTGTCTGTCATGATATTTCCTTTTTCATTGCAAGTTAGTTATTTGAGTTTTCTCTCCCTTTCTTTTTGTAAGGGTGGCTAAGATTTGTTGATTTCATTTATTTTTCAAAGAACCAACTTTTTGTTTTGTCAGTTTTTTGAATTGGTTTTCTTTTGTTTCAGTTTCATTGGTTTCAGCCCTAATTTTAATTATTTGCTATTTTCTGCATCTTTTGGTGTTGATTTGTTCCTCTTTTTCTGGGGCTTTGAGATGTAATGTCAAGTCATTTATTTGTTGAATTTTTATTCTTTTAGTGGGTAAGCTTAATGCAATGATCTTTCCTCTTAGCACTGCCTTCATAGTTTCCCAGAGATTTGGATATGTTGTATCAGAGTTCTCATTTACCTCTAAGAATTTTTTTTATCTCTTCCCTGATGTCTTCTGTTATCTATGCATCATTCAATAGCATATTATTTAGTCTCTACATGTTGGAGTAGCTTCGTTTTTAAATTTGGCATTGATTTCTAATTTCATTCCATTATGGTTAGATAGGATACAGTATAGTATCTCTATTTTTTTGAATTTGCTAAGACTTGCTTTGTGACATAACATATGATATATTTTGGAGAAGGATCCATGTGCTGCTAAGAAAAAAGTGTATTCATTTGTTGATGGATGGAGTATTCTATATATGTCTGCTAAGTCTAAATTATTGATTGTTTTATTGAGTTCTATAATTTCTTTGTTTAGTTTTTGTTTGGAACATCTATCCAGTAGTGAGATAGATATGTTACAATCAACCAGTATTATTGTGTTGTGGTCTATTTGATTCCTGAAGTTGAGAAGTATTTGTTTGACATACATGGATGCCTCATTGTTTGGGGCATAGATATTCATGATTTTTATGTCTTGTTGATGTATGATTCCCTTAAGCAGTATGAAATGACCTTCTTTATCCCTTTGACAAACTTTGGTTTGAAGTCCACTTTATCTGATATGAGGATGGAAACCCCTGCTTGTTTACATGGTTCATGACAGTGACACATTTTTTCCCATCCTTTCACCTGTGGATGTCTTTTCCTGTAAGATGAGTCTCTTGAAGGCAGAATATTGTTGGGTTTTTTTAAAAGTCAATCTGCCAGCCTGTATCTTTTAATTGATGAGTTTAGGCCATTCACATTCAGGGTTATTATTGAGACATGGTTTATTATTCCGGTCGTTTTGATTTATTTTTGGTTTTTAACTTGACTTGGTTTCTCCTTTGATTGGTTTTTCCTTTAGTGTAGGCCCTCCCTTTACAGATTTTCACTGTTGCTTTTCATTTCCTCCTCATGGAATATTTTGCCAAGAATGTTCTGTAGTGCAGGCTTTCTAGTTGTAAGTTCTTTTAACTTTTGTTTATCATGGAAGGTTATTTTGTCATCAAATCTAAAGCCTAATTTTGCTGGATATAAATTTTTGGTTGGCATCCATTTTCTTTCAGGGCTTGGTATATGTTGTTCCAGGATCTCCTGGCTTTGAGGGTCTTGGTTGAAAAATCTACTGAGATCTGAATTGGTCTTCCCTTACATGTAATTTGATTTCTCTCTCTTGTGGCCTTTAAAATTCTACCCTTATACTGTATGCTAGGCATTTTCATTATAACATTTCTTGGTGTAGGTATGTTGTAGTTTTGTACATTTGGTGTCCTGTAAGCCTCCTGTATTTAATTTTCTAATTTATTCTTCAGGTTTGGGAAATTTTTTGATATTATTTCATTGAAGAGTTATGCATTCCTTTGGTTTTCACAATCTTTCATGCCTTCCTCTATCCCAATAAATCTTAGGTTTGGTCTTTTGATGTTATTCCATAATTCTTGAATGTTCTGTTCATGGTTTCTTACCATCTTCACTGTGTAGTCAACTTTATTTTCAATATTGTAGGGCCTGGGATTGTGGCTCAATGGTAGAGCACTTGTCTTGCATGCCTTAAGCACTGGGTTTGATCCTCAGCACCACATAAAAATAAATAAATAAAATAAAGGTATTGTGTCCATCTACAACTAAAAAAATATTTAAAAAAAAGATTGTATATTTTGTCTTTGTTGTCTGAGGTTCTGTCTTCCAAGTGATCTAGTCTGTTGTTGAGTTTTTAATTTGGTTTATTATTTCCTTCATTTCAAGGATTTCTGTTTGTTTATTTTTTCAGAATTTCTACCTCTTTCTTGAAATAGTCTTTTTCTACCTGTATTTGCTCTCTTATCTTTTCGGAGTAATCAATTTTTGCCTTTATTTAGGTCACTCATTAATTCATGGATTATTTTAATTATGTACATTCTGAACTCTCTGACATTTCATCTACTGCACTGTCAATGGATTCTATTGTTGTAGTATCTTGGTTTGGGGCACTTTGCTCCCTTGGTTTTTTTTTTTTTTATGTTGTCTATGTGTCTTACTTTCTTGCAGTGCAGATCTGAGGTATTATCGCTTCTACTCTATATTCTTGTAGTGTCCCTGAAGGTTACCAATACCTCACCTTTAAGGGGGCTATCAATGTTTACAACACCAATACAACCAATATGCAGCCATAAACCAATTAGCTTCTATTTTGACATTTATAATTTTGTCACTATGAACAGAAATGATGAGTTTGGTTATCTTGAGCCATATAGCCAATACTTTGCATAAGGGTTTATCGTTTTTAATGTTGGTTGGGGGATGGGTTAGGATGTGATGTTTATGAGATAGGATTTGGGAATATAGAGGTATTAGATTATAGGACTAGTGAAAGTGTAATAAAAGGAAGCTGGCTATTAGAAGGAGAAAAAAGTGAGAGATGTTACCCCATGAAAAGCTTCCTGCTACCTCTGCAAAAGGATGGTGTTTGTTAGTACACCAAGTAGAGATACCACTGGTCCAACTGGACTCACAGGACCTCGGTGACAGTTTTCCAGGTCCTGGTTGTTGTCTCTATATGGTCCTAATTGGTGGTGGCAATAGCATCAAGCTTGTAGGTACCTTGATGTTGGGCTTCCAGGACCCAGTCAGTGTCCCACGATGGAAGCTGCCCCAGCTAAAGACAGCAGAGGCAGCAGTGGGGGTAGCCCAAGATGGAGGTGGAGGTATCCCAAGATTGAGGCAACTGCTTTCAGAGATGGGGCTGTAAGGATGTGCTGTACAATGGCATTGGGTGGCCTATTTGGTGATGTCACAGTGTGGCATGCAGTGTTACAACAGGTAGCTGCCTCCTTGCCCTGTCTGATGTTCCATGGTGGAGATTAACATGTGGAGAGGGCTATGGAGGTGGCTGCAATGTTGCAAAATGGAGGTGATTTGGGTGGAGCCACATGTTGTTAAATAGGAACCACAGCATGGGGCTCCTCTCTGCTGGCGGGATGGAGGGGCTGGGTCAGGCCTCTCCAGGGTGGCAGGCCACGCAGTATGGGTCAGGCTTCTTCAGTGTGGCTTTGGTGATGGTCTTCCGTGTGTCCTGGCTGTTGTCCCTAGATGGAAGTGGCCATGTCCGAGGTTGGTGGCTGGGTAGCAACAAACCCACATGTGCCTTGGTGTTGGGCTTTCAGCCACCAGATGGTTTCCCAAGATAGAAGCTACTGCAACTAAAGATAGTGGCAGCAGCAGTAGGGGTAACCTGAGATGGTGTTGGAGGTGTCCCAAGATGGCGACAACCACTTTTAGTGATAGGGCTGAAATGGCAATCCCAAGGATGGCTTTGGGCAGACTATTTGGAGATGCAGCACTGTGGTATGTGGGCATGGTCCTTAGTGTGGAGGGCAGTCCTGCGCCTGGGTCTGGCTCTGGGCTCTGCAGGGATCACTGGGGCTGTCCTGGGCCTCTCAAGCTCTTTTATAATATCAAATGAAGGAGGCAGAAATTTAACAACCCCTTGGGAAAAAGGACACTAAGGACTCTAACCTTTCACAAAATTCTCTGCCTGCCAAAAACTGACAAACTCCTCCTATGACCCAGCCCTGCTAACCCTATAAGACTCAGACCCTCCTTGTAGCCAGTTGCCATTTTCCTCTTGACAATGTGCCCCTCCACTGCTTACTAAAGCATTGAGGTCTGTCTCCATTTCCTTTTCCTTTTGTATTTTGCTTCGTTTTCTTTCACCAAATACAATGTAAATGCTATGTAAATTAGTTGTTATACTCCAATGGAGAAAAAAAAACTAAGCCTGTACGTCTTTAGTACAGGCACATTTTTTTTCCTGAATATTTTCTACCTATTGTTGGTTGAATTCACAGATGTGGAACTCTTGGATAGAGAGCGATGACAATTATCATTCATTCTCCAATGTAAATGTAGTAGTTTTGAAGGAGTCACTTTGTTGTCATCATGAAATTAGAAGTACAAAAGACCTTGAAGGGCTAAACATCTTTCTGTATAATTTTTGTAAGAGTTTTGTCCCTCGGTGTTTTTGTTTACCTCTTGTTAAACCGAAATTTTCCACCTAATATCTGCAGAACAGTCACCTCATTTCTGGAGCTCTGCCCTGCTACATGGTTAGCATAACCTATTTCTTATAAGCTTCTGAGAATTTAAACAAACACAGAATTCTCAGAACAGAATCTATTGGGTTTTCTTCTTTTATAAAACATTGTCTTTGGTTATTTTAAGAACATACTTTGGAAGTGAATTGAACTGATTAACATTTGAAGTCACTTGTTTTAGCTACAGCTTGAAACAACCACATAATTGGGAGTTTTATGAACTCGTACCTCATTGTAAAATCATTTAGTGAGTTCTGTGGTTTGAGTGTTTTCTCCAAAACTTATGTTGGAATTTAATTATTGTATGACAGAATTATAAGGTGAGACCTTTGAGAGGTGATTAAGACATGGGGCCATGAATGGATTCACAAGAGGCTTAAGGCTTTTATTGCAAGAATGGCTTAGTTACAAGAGAGGGGAGTTTAGCTCCCGTTTCCTCTCACTTGTTCTTAAGGTCTCTTGCTTGTTCTCTTGTTATCTGATGCTTTGTGCCATGCTATGACCTGGCAAGAAGGCCCTCATCAGAGATTTCTTCAGATGTAGACTCTTCATCTTAGATTTCTCAGCCTCCAGAACTGTAGGTCAAATATCTTATTTTTAAAATAAAATTTTTAGTATGTGGTATTTTGTTATAGCAACAGAAAACAAACTAGGACACTGAACAATTAATATCAGGATTTGAGTGCTTTATATGCACATGACATTTATTTCTTAGAAGAAATGCATATAGTACAATTATAATCTTATTTTAAAAATAATGAAAATAAAGCTTAGTTTAAATAACTTTTCAGGGTTACAGATTGCAAATAGTAGAGCTCAGTGTCTTTCTTTCTTTCCCTAAATGGGCACAAAATTTTTGAGCAGAAAGAACAAAGCTGGAAGCATTACACTACCTGACTTCAAAATATACTAAGAAGCTATAGTAACCCAAACAGCATGGTATTGATATAAAAATAAGCCAATGGAACAGGATATAAAGTCCAGAAATATATTTCACATATTTATAGCCATCTGAGTTTAGACAAAAGTGTCTATGAGGAGAGAAAAATATCTTTTATAAAGTGTCAGTAAAACTGAATATCTATACACAGAAGAATGTTAAAGCCTTCTCTTATACCATATGCAAAAATTAACTCAAAATGGATGCAAGACATTGATTGATCAACTCAAAATGGATCAATCATTGATTAGAGATCTGAAACTACCAGAAAAAAACTGGAAAAAGTTCCATGAGATTGGACTGGGCAATAGTTTTTGGCAGATAACAAAGGCAAAAACTGACCAGTGGAATTATATCTAACCAAAAAGTTTCTGAAAAGAAAGCAACTTATAATGCAGAGACAATATTTATAAATTGTATATCAGATAAAGGATTAATATCCAAAATACATAAGGAACTCAATTAACTCAATAGCAAGAAAACAAAAAGTCCAACTAAAAGATGGGCCAAAGACCCCAATACCAATTCTTGGGGAAAAAAAGAAAAAAGACACAAATGATCAACAAATATATGAAAAAAAAGTTCAATATTACTAATCATTAGAAATATATAAATCAAAACCAACATATCCCAATCTCTCCTAGCCCATGTTAACTTTCCTGGTCCCTCTTAACCATCATTCTACTCTCTAGTTCAGTGAGATTACCTTTTTTCATTTCTACATGTGAGCAAGATCATGGAGTATTTGTCTTTCTCATGAATCTATGAGATGAAATAATACCCCACATCTGGTATATAACAATTATACAAAAGATAAAAGATAGTGAGGATGTGGAGAAAAGGGAACACTCATACACTGTTGATGACATTGTAAATTGGTATAGCCATTATGGAAAAAGAATGGAGAATCCTCCAAAAATTAAAAATTGGGCTAACATATGATCCAGCAATCCCTTCTGGATATATATATCCAAAGGAAATGTAATTTTTATATTGAATAAATATCTGCATTCCAATGTTCATTGCAGTGCTATTTAAAATAAACAAGTTATACGATCAAATTAAGTGTATATTAATGGATGAATGAATAAAAATGTGACATATACACACACACACATGCACGCACATGTACACACACACATACATACACACACACAAAGAATTCTATTCAGCCAGGAAAAGAATAAAATACTGTCATTAGCAACAATATAAATGAATATATGAACCTGGAGAGCACTATGTGACATGAAATAAGCCAGGCATAGAAAGGCAAATATCATGTGACCTCATATATGGAATGTAAAAGTCAATCTCATTCAACTAGCGAGTATAGAGTATAACATGAGGTATGGATGGTTGGGGAGATATTGGTCAAATAATACAAAATGTTAGTTCAATCAGAAAAATAAGTTTAAGAGGTCTATTGTACAATATAATGACTTTAGTTAAAACAATAAACTCTTCTTGATGCCAAGAGGGCGAATTTTAAGAATTATCAGTACAAACTGATAATTATGTGAGATAATGCATGTACTAGACTTAGTCATTACCCAATGCACATATAATTAGAAATATCATGTTTTATACCACAAATCTGTACTTTTTCTATAAATTAAATGATAATTTAAAAATGTACAATTGAGTCTTAACATGTATTTGTTGAACTTAGTGGTTAAGAACCATATATTTTTGCAGTCTGAATAAATGTAATGAATTAATGACTTTCTGTTTGCTGGCAATAATTTATCTTATAATTCTATAAATTATAATTCTTTAAAAAACAGGATAAATGAAAATAAGTATGTAAATTGTAGTGAATGACTTTTGATCTTGTAAGTTAGAATTTATATAATGATTCAGAACTGTAAGCAATTTATTTCTTAAGCAGGTAACAAGATGGTCAGGAGAGAAGGAAGAACCAGATCTGCCCAGTGGGAAGTCAGTAGCAACTATGGAAGTGGTTCCTGTGCCCCAGCAACTCTGAAGGTATCCACAGTCTCAGAATGATGGACATCTGCTAAAAGTCCCAAATCATAGTGAAATCCAAACCAAGATAAGAATTTTCATCACCTTTATATGGTTTACTAAAGATAACATCAATTTTGATCATATATCATTCTTTATCTTCATTGATAGTTGTTACCCCAGTAGCCAACATTATGCCTCAAACCATTTGAATACATTTCTTTTAATGGTTTAAAGCGTTGACTGTAATTAATTTTCCTATCTTTGTTTTCCTAGCTCTAGTTTATGCTTGTTCCTCCTACCCCCCTCTGCCCTCTTACTTCATCTGCTACTACCTCAAATACCCACCATGCAGCTTTTTCTCTTTTCTATCATGGTGTGTGTTATTCTTTTTATCTTTTGTTCTCTTTTTTCCCCCCATTTTTTCTTCTTTCTCCTGTAGCCCTCATTCAATGTTAGAAAAACTTTACTAAATTTAGTAATTTTGTGACCTATTCCAGAATATTATTACAAGTTTATACCTGGATTTGAAGAGCCATGGAGAACAATATCAACAAGTTTTTTAAATTTTTTGTAAGGTTGAATAGTACAAGGCTTAGCTCTGAAGTTATAATAGTAAATAGGATTCAGTCATAAATCCTATTCAGTAAATAAGATTCAAGTAGTGCTGATATTGGAATCAGCAGAGGTTACACATTGAGTTAAAGTATCAATATTTGGATATTCACCCAACCCAGGGCTCTTAAGAGAAAGAAGCTCACAAAATCATCTCTTATTTAAGAGAAGAAGTGATAACTATCCCAATAGGTGGGCAGATATACAAACAATATGAAAAATCCAGGGAAAAAAACCATCCCAAACAGCTCATAATGCTGACTCCATTGACTCAATGTCAACTGACTCCATTGACATTACAGAGGAGGAAATGCCAGAGAATGAATTTAGAAAGTCCATAGGTAAAATGTTCTATGAGCTAAAAGAAGATGTAAAGAGAGATTTTTATAAAGAAACAAATGGAAATCCTGGAAATGAAATAATCAGCCAACCATATTAAAAATTTAATGAAAAGCATCATAATAGATTAGACCACTTGAAGATTAATTTTCAGTCCTTGAAGACAAAGTATATAATCTTGAAAATAAAACTGATTATAAAGAAAAAATGTTACAAAACCACAACCAAAATATTCAAGAAATCTGGGGTAATATCAAGAGACCAAATCTCAGACTTATTGAAGGAGTAGATGTATCTGAAATACAAACTAAGGGAATGCACAATCTTTTCAAGGAAATAATACTAGAAAAAATTCCATATCTAAGGAATGAGATGGAAATTCAAATAGAAGGTGTTTGTAGAACTTCAAATGGACAGAATAAAAAAAGATCTACTACAAGACACATTATAATGAAAGTACCTAACATACAGAAGAAAGATAGAATGTTAAAAGCTGCAAGAGGAAAATGGCTCATCACATTTAGAGGTAAACCAATTTGGATTTCAACTGATGTCTCAACCCAGACCCTGAAAGCCAGGAGGGCTTGGAATAATATATACCTAGCTCTGAAAGAAAATGGATTACTATACTTTGCAAACTTAAGCTTTGGGATTAAAGGTGAAATGCAAACTTTCCATGATAAAGAAAAGCTAAAAGAATTCATTACCAGAAAGCCTGCATGACAAAACATACTCAATAAAATATTTTAGGAAGAAGAAATGAAGAATACAAATATAAAGTAGCATAGGGATGAATTATACTAGAAGAATAGTCACTAAGGGAGAATCAAGTCTGATTTAAACATCAGAATTACATCAAAATGACATGAAATAAAGAGTATCTCTCTATGATAACATTGAATGTAAATGGTCTAAACTTCAACCAAAAGACATAGGTTGGCATATTTGATTAAAAAACAAGACTCAACCATGTGCTAATTGCAAGAGACTCATCTCTCAGGCAAAGATATCCAGAGACTGAAGCAAGATATACCATTCAAATAGTACTCAAGAACAGGCAGTGGTAGCTATTCTCATATCAGAGAAAGTGGATTTCAAGCCCAAGTTAGTCAGAAGAGAGAAAGAAGGTTGCCTCATATTGCTTAAATAATCCTACAACAAGAAGATATAATGACTATAAATACTTATGCCCCAACAATGTGCATCTATATACATAAAGAAACCCTTCTCAATATTAAGAATTAAACAGACCATAATACAAAAATGCTGAGTGACTTTAACATAACTGCACCACTAGATAGATCATCCAGACATAAATAAAGATTCTATAGCACTAAAAATATGATTAATAATATAGACCTAACAGGTATTATAGAATATTTCATCTGAATGACTCAGTTCACTTTGTTCTCACAGCACATGGAACATTTTCTTAAATAGACTATATTTTAGGACACGAAGCAAAAATTAGCAAATACAAAACAATAGAGATAATGCTTTACATTCTATTAGATCATGATGGAATGAAATTAGAAATCAATGATAGGATAAAAAGCAGAAACCACTCTAATATTTGGAGATTAAGTGATACACATTTGAATGATGAATGGATACCAGAATAAATCATGGGAGAAATACAAAATTTAGAAACAAATGAGAATAGTGATACAATACACAAAAATTTCTAAGGCAGTATGAAGGCAGTTCTAAGAAGAGAGTTTATAGTGCTGAGTTCATACATTAAAAATTAGAAATATACCAAATAAATAACCTAACATTACACTTCAAGACTCCAGAAAGAAGAACAAACCAACACCATAAATCAGAAGACAGAAAATAATAAAGATCAAAGCTGAAATCAGTGAAACTGAGAATTAAAACAATGCACAATATCAACAAAACAATGAGTTGATGTTTTTGAAGGGATAAAGAAGATAGATAAATCCTTAGTCAGATTAACCAAAAGAAATAAGGAAAACACTCAAATTAACAACATTTGAGATGAAAAAAGAAATATCACCACAGACTGTACTATAATCCAGAGGATCATCAGAAACTATTTTAAAATTTATACTCCAATAAGCTACAAAATTTTGAAGCTATTGATATATTCTGAGAGACATATCACCTACTCAGATTGAACCATAAAGATATAGAAAACTTAAACAGATCAATATCAAGAAATGAAAATGAAGGAGATATCAAAAGCTTTCTAACAAAGAAAAACTAAGGACTGGATGAATTCTCAGCTAAATTCTACCAGACCTTTAAAAAAGAATGAGTCTTAATCCTCAATTTATTTCATGAAATAGATAAGAAGGGAACATTGTAAAAATCTTTCTATGAAGCCTGTACCACCCTGATACTAAAACCAGACAAAGACATATCAAGGGAAGAAAAATTAAGGCTAATATCCTTGATGAACATAGATTTAAAAATTCTTAATAAAATATTTGCAAATTGCATAGTAAAAACACATTGAAAAGATAATGCATTGTGATCAAGTAAGGTTCATCGATATCAGGGATGTAGGTTGGTTCAAATTATGGAAATCAATAATGTAATTCACCACATAAATAGAAGTAAGGACAAGAGTCACATGATCATCTCAATAGATGCAGAAAAAGCATTTGATAAAGTACAGTACCCATTCATGTTTAAAACACTAGAAAAACTAATGATAGAAGGTACTTCAACATTGTAAAAGCTATACATGAAAAATCCAAGGCCAACATTATACAGAATAGAGGAAACCTGAAAGCATTTTCTTTAAAAACAGAAGACAAGGATGCCCACTTTCCCTGCTTCTATTCAATATGGTACTTGAAACTCTAGCCACAGCCATTAGGCAAGAGATGGAAATTAAAAGCATCCAAGTAGGAAAATAAGAGCTCAAATTGTTTCTGTTTGCTAATGACATGAGACTACCTTTAGAAGACCCCTCCCCCCAAAAAAATCCACCAGAGGACTTCTAGATCTGATAAATGAGATCAGAAAAGTAGCAAGATATATGATCGACATACATTTATCAATCAATGTATGTTACTATACTCCAAAGATGAAGCTGCTGAAAAAAAATTGGGAAAACTATCCTATTCACAACAACCTAAAAAACAAAACACAAACAAAACAAAACAAAAAAACACTTTGGGATTCAATCTATCAAAAGAGATGTAGGACCTCTACAATGAAAACTATAGAATGCTAAAAAAATTGCTGTAGACCTTAGAAGATGGAAAGATATCCCATGTTCTTGGATAGGCAGAATTAATAATGTCAAAATGGTCATACTACTAAGAGCACCATACACATTCAACACAATACCCATCAAAACACCAATGACATTCTTTCTTCACAAAACCAGAAAAAGTAGTTCTGAAATTCATTTGGAGAAATAACAGATCCAGAATAACCAAAGCAATACTTATCAAAAAAAGCAATGTTGGAGGCTCATAATACCAAACCTCAAAATATACCACAAATCTATGGTAAAACAAAGCAAAACAAAACAAGCAAACAAACAAAAAAAACAGTGTGGTATTAACACCAAAACAGACATGAAGACCAATGGAATAAAATAGAAGACACAGAGACAAACAGAAAGTTAACAAAAGCATACCTCAGAGAAAAGGTAGCCTTCATAACAAATGGTGCTGGAAAAACTGGAAATTCTTACATAAAAGAATGAAATTTGACTCCTGTCACACTGCACAAAAGTCAACTCAAGTTAGACCAAAGATCTAGGAATTAGACCAGAAACTCTACAACTGCTAGAAGATAATATAGGCCCAACACTTCAGCATGCTGGCACAGAAATTGACTTCCTAAACAAGACTCCTAAAGTGCAAGAAATGAAAAATGAGTGGGATGGCATCAAATACAAAGCTTCTGTATAGAAAAGGAAACAATTAAGACCATAAAGTGAGAGCCTACAGAATGGAAATATATCTTTGCCTCCTGCTCCTCAGATAAGAGATTAATATCCAGAATATACAGGGAACTCAAAAATTTATCACCAAAAAAAAAAACAAAAAAAAAAACCCTATCAATAACCAGGCAAAAGAACTAAACAGACACTTCTCAAAAGAACTACAAATGGTCAACAGACATATGAAAAAGTGTTCAATATCTCTAGCAATTAGGAAGATGCAAATCAAAAGCTACATAGAGATTTCATCTCATTCCAGTCAGAAAGGTAATTATCAAGAATACAAAAATAATAAATCTTGGTGAGGATGTCAGGAAAAATGTACACTCATACATTGCTGCTAGAAATATAAATTAGTGCAACCACTCTTGAAAGCAGTACAGAAATTCCTCAAAAATTAGGAATAAGCCACAATCTGACCCTGCTATTCCATTCCTTTATATATATCCAAAAGATTTAAGATTAGCATACTATAGTTATGCAGTCACATCAATGTTTGTAACAGTACTATTTACAATATCCAAACTATGCAGCCAACCTAGGTGTCTTTCAACAGATGAAAATATGAATGCATATACACAATGGAGTATTACTTGGTCATAAAAAGAATGACTTCATGGCATTTGCTGGTATATGGATGGAACTGGAGATTATCGTGTTAAGTGAAATAAGCCAGTCCCCAAAAGTCAAAGGTCAAATGTTTTCTCTGATATGTGGAAGTTAATCCATAATAAGGAGGTGGAGGGAGAAAGAGGGAGAGTAAAAAAAGAAGGAGGGAATTTCATCAAAATAGAGGAAAGATCAGTAGAGTAGATGAAGGGGATTGAGGGGGAGGAAGGAGGGGTGAGATAAAGGAAGAACAGTAGAAAGAATCTGACTGAACTTTCATATGTACATACATGAATATACCACAGTGAATCTCATTGTCAAGGATATCCACAAGACATTAAAGAAAAATGATAAATAAATTTCAGAAAATCAGTGGAGTAGAGGAGGGGAGCAACAGGGAGGAGTGAAGTGCTAGGGACTTGATTAGAGCAAATTATATTCCATGCCTTTGTGATTATGTCAAAATGAATCCTAATGTTATATACAGGTAAAAAGAATCAATTAAAACAGATTAGAATGTATTTCTTAAATTAATTAAAATTTAACAAAAGCCTATGATTTTGCGGTGGTTTCTTAGAATGTAACAGTTTATTTTCCCAAGATTAATTATTCATATTTCCATACACTGGTAGTATACTTCATAATACTATGCTGTAACATATTTTGTTTTTGTATCTTTACTGCAGTATAGAACCAGGGATATTAGATGTTGTAAATATTGTTATTTTGACAAATAAAGTTTTCCTGATATAATTGCTTTTTAATATTTATATATATGCATTATAATTATGTGTGATAGTGGAATTTGTTGTTATGTTCTGGTACATGCACACAATACAGTAATATAATTTGGTCAGTTTTGCTTCCCAGTACCTCCTTTCCTAACATATTTGAATTGGGGACCTGGAGAATTGATTTGTGCAGTCATGACTTTCAGTAAGAAATTATACAAAGTTCTAAGTGGATATCTATGCAGCTTTTCTCTTCTTGTCTTTTAGCATTTGTTAAGCCAAATGCTTAAAATCATTTAAATAAATGATTTAAAATCATTTAAATAAGTATGTAAAAATTAGGCATTGGCATTACCAATGTTATGTTCATAACTGTAATATCTTTATGTGTGAATCAAGTAAATAAATAATTTTCAGCCATAAGCTTTGTGATTATACATTAGATAGCAGCTGACTTTGTCACCAATCCTAATCAAATGGATTTCTGTAGATAAGAAAACAAATTTGTAAAACTAATTTTCTTAAATGATAAGTTAAAACTTTCAAATGGTTATTTTATGATCTAATATGGCGAAACTTTCATAGATTTGTATTAATATCTATCTTCCACTACACAGGTCTTCTGTGGAACTGTCTTTTTATCTTCTATTTCTAAATCCTATATGGTCTTATTTCCTTTATATTTGTCTGCCAAAAGGATATCTGCTAGAATTATGTCATAAATGTTTGCTTAATGTTTTAGCTTATCCATTAGAACCTGAAATGTTAACTCTTAAAGACAAATCTCTATGACTTTTGAAATTTCTCTGTTGAAATACCTATCACAAAAGAATCAATTGTATATGTGCAATTTAATGAACTACCCCCATCCAGGTAAAAAATTGAACATTCCAAATGCCACAGAAGGCTCTTAATGTCCCCTCCTAATTTTTTGTTTTCTCTATAAAAATAACCACAGCCTTGACTTCCAGCACTATTGTTCAGTTTCATTTTTATTAGCTTTGGTATATTTGTATGATTGGAATTATACATTTTTGTGTACTTTTGGAGTCTGTTTAATGCTGATTAGCATTGTATTTACAGTATTCATTCAAATTTTTAAAAACCCTCTGGGTTTATTTCATATATTTTATTATATGAATATAAAACAACCTATTTGGCTTTTTAATATCTGGGTTGTTGCCAACTTTTCTGCTGCCATGAATAATGCTAATATAGACATTCTTATACATGTTTTTGGATGCACCTGGATATAACATTCCATTGGGTACATAGCTAGGAATCAACTACCTGCATCATAAGAAAAACTATGTTTAGCTTTAGTGGAAAAGCCAAATTGTTGTCCACAGTTGCTTTACCAATTTGTACTTTTCCTAGGAATGTATGAGAGTTCCCATTTTTTTCCACTTCATGCACAAAATTGGGTGGTCTCAGCATCTTAAAATTTAGCCATTGCAGTTGGTGGCTACTGGAATTTTATAGCAGTGTTAATTTTAATAATCCTGATGGCTAATGAAGGTAAGAATGATGCTAATTAAGCACCATTTCCTATTTTTGTTGTTATTTGAAATCAGTGTCTTGTAAGCAACTTGAAATTATAATTAATATTTTTAAATAAATTTGACATTATTAGACTTTTCCTTGGAGTATAGTCCATCTACATTGAATGCAGTTACTACTATAGTTTGTTTAAAATTATCACACTGTTATTTATTTTCATTTGATCCACCTTTATAATATTCCTTCCTTTTCCTTTTTTCTTCTTTTGTGTTAAACATTTTATTAAAGTTCTCTTTACTAAAATTTAGTTGTATATTATTTTACAACTTTCTAAAGTTACTATAGTAGTTACATATCATTTTTCTTACTACAGAAATATGCAAAATATTAATTTAAAATTTTCTCTGACACTGATAGATCTTTAGAATCTCTAGTCTTTCCTTACTTTTATATTATTATTCTTTTGATGATAATAGTAAATCTAAATTTTACAAAATATTATAATTTTTGCTATCTATAGTCAATACTCTGTTATTCTTATCCATGTCATTTTTCATATATATTATATATGCAGTATTCTTTTTTGTTTGTACATACTATATATATTCACTATTCATTTATATTTATTTTTTCTGGGAAACTTTACTTCCTCTTGTATTTTCATGTTTCTTTCTGGGATAATTATTTAGCAGCCCCAAAGATCCACAGTAATTTTCTTTTGTTTGTGATAGCTGGAATTAAGCCATCTCAGTTATTGTCTACTCATTTGCTTATACTAGCCTTCCTTTTTGAAAGTTATTTTCACTGGGTATAGGATTATGTTTTTTCTTGGCCTTTTGGAGAGGCCTTAGTATTTCCTTCTTGTTTTCACTATTGTTACTGAAAAGCATGTTGTCCTCATTGTTGTTCCTTCAAAGGCAACATTTCCTCACTTTGTCTACTTTTAAGATTTCCTCTTAAGCTTTAGTTTATCCTGGTTGGAGTTCACAGAACTTCTGGAATCCAGGCAGTGCTGTCTCACGTAAGCTTTGGAATTAGCTCATTCATGATCTGTTCAAAGGTTGTTTCTGTTTCATTCTTTATTCTTATAGACATCAACTACATACTTGATAGCCTTGTTGACATTTCTCATTTGATAGTGATGTCATGTCCTCTGCCA
The DNA here is from genome assembly GCA_004024805.1 of Geosciurus inauris. Lineage (NCBI taxonomy): Eukaryota > Metazoa > Chordata > Mammalia > Rodentia > Sciuridae > Geosciurus > Geosciurus inauris. The sequence continues at coordinate 31,639 of PVHX01010713.1, read as the reverse complement.
CTTCACTTTCTTTCTTTTTCCATGGTTTTCTCAGTATTTTTATTGACTTACTTTCCAATTTATTATTTCTGTGTTCTGCTGGATCTGCTCTGTTACTAAACTTCTCGATAGAGTTCTTTAGTTTGAATATTCTATTTTTAGATTTTCAGTTATGGAATGTATATTTGATTTCTTTCTGTTGAAAAATTCCTCAATTTTTCATTCAGTTTCTCCATCCTTTCATCTGTTTGACCCACAATTTTCTTTCACTTTGTGAACATATTACAGTTATTTTAAATGAACTCTGTTAATTTCACATTGCATTTTCTGTATATCTGTTTCTAATAAGTGTCATATCTTTTAAAATAGGTAATATTTTCTCACTTCTTTCCAAATACAGTAATATTTTATTGTATACTGAACATTTATGTATCATGGCCATGTACAGAACACAGAGTTTCCTAATTTTCTAAATTTCCACAGAGAGATTTCTGTATTTTCTCTGTGAATCTTTTCAGATGAATCCAGTGCAAATTTGAGCTGGGTTAGAATAGACTTAGAGTTATAGGAATGCATGCTCTACCTGTGCTTCCTCTTTCTCTCTAGGATGTGGCTCTCTTATAGCTCCTGATGGGTCTTATTTTTCTCAGGTGTGAAATACTGTGGTATTTCCACTTTTGTGCTTCAAAACCCAGATCTCTTGGTTCACATCCTGCATATTTTCCAAATGTGGCCAATATTTTAAGGAGGAACTGGATGATGTGCTTGAAACAAAATTTTTATTTTCTAAGCATTAAGCAAGACAATTTCAGTCTGCTTCTAGAAGAATTTGACCTGCATCCCCTTACTCCTTCATAGCATCAGAATGCAGAAAATGTCCCCTGAGTACATCAGCTGTTGTTTCAGTTCCTGCAAGTTTTCAATTTGCCACACTATTTCCTTTATGATTACTAAGAACTTTTGTGGTTTATTTTTCCCTCATTAGAGGCTCTGTGCTTAGGTAAGCCTGTAGATTGGACAAACCAGATCGTCAGTCTACAACTGAAACTAGCTCATGCTCAATGGGAAGAAAAAACATGGGTATTATTAGCTTCCCTCACAAAATTTTCCCTCTTGAGTACTTTTAACTAGGATTTTATTTCCTCTAACTCTTTGTTCTTCTATGGATTTCTAATAACTTAAAAATACAACTTGAGTAATGTACTAATCTTTTTTCTAGTAATAGTTGCAGGAGCACTGTCCTGGTGTGAAAAGTACATCAAACCTAGGAACTAAAATTTAAATGAGTTAGTCATTATATTGTCCCTTTTCTCCCTATCTAATGGCTTTTAGTTATATATTCTTCTATTCCTTTAAAGGTTATCTTAGACGTTATCATGCAGACTCTATTCTCATTGCTTGGAAAAGGCAAGAATTTTTTTTCTATTTTTTCATAATAAACTATCATAAAACAATGTCATAAATGAGCAAATTATTAGCATTTCATGTTTCTGGGACAAATGAGGCTTACCTAGACAATTCTTACTTGGGATTTGTGTGTGTGTGTGTATGTGTGTGTGTGTATGTGTGTGTGTGTGTGTGTGTGTGTGAGAGAGAGAAAGAGAGAGAGAGAAAGAGACTGAGACTCTAGCTAAATGATGAGTAGAGCTAGAATCATCTGAAGACTCAACTACTTTTTTTTTTAGCAGTTGCATCCTCTTGATGTTTTAATGTATTTTCTAATTTTCTTTTGTTCTATGCATGTTGAAATCAATCTTCACATTCTGATTATGGGGTATAGTTATCAGAGGAATTATTTTTTCTATTTTTTTCAGCTTTTTAGGTTATTATTGACAAAATCATGTCCATTAACACATTCACTCAGCCTACTTCTCGTTTTGGGAGAACATTTAAGGTCTGTCCTCTTAATAAGTTTCAAGTATATGATGCATTATTATTATTAGTTATAGTTCTCATGTTCCACAATAGATCACCAGAAGTTATTCATTCTGTATAACTAAGACTTTGTATCCTTTGATCTCAACATCTCTCCTTCTCTTCTGACTCCCAACCCTGGTGGGACAGTGTTGATGTCTCCCTCATATGTTGGAAGTAGATGTTAGTTGTTAGGTGGGATGTCATCTGAAATTTTCAACTGCACTAAATGCTTTTCTTTTAAAAAGCTTTTATTATTGATGCATTATAATAAAGTATAATATTGAGATTCATTGTTACACTTTCATACATGCAAACAATATGAGTTAATGCTTTTAATACCAAATCATCCTTGGGAAATAAATAACCCCCAAAGATGCCCTCCCCAATGAATCATGTCCCTCAGTATTCACAGTTTTATGTATATTCTCCTACCTGAATCTGGCTGACCCCGTGGCCAAATTTTTATAAGTAGAATATGCCAAACAGAATGCCACATGACTATAGAGAGAGGTCATAGGAAGGTTTTGTAGCTTCCACCTAGGCCTCTTATTATGGTTACCCTTGTGCTGCTTCCCCCTGGAATTTAGTGAATGTGATGTGACAGGCTCAAGTCTGGTGGAAAGATCATGAAGAATCCCTCAGTCCTTTCTTAGTTGGTCTTGCATTCCAAGCTTTGGTGTTCTAGCCCCTGGAGTTTTTGCAAATCCCTGTTCAGCTATTCCATTCTCTTCTGCCACCTCTGAAATTAGAAAGTATCTCCAGGGAAAGATATCCTCATATCCCCTCCTTGTCTTTGTTTTACTTGGTCTTGGCCGTGCAATTGTTTTTATTGCTCTGTTAGCCATTTGTTGTTGTATTAGTTCATTTCTGTTGCTAAAAACATACTATCAAAGACTGGGGAAATTATAAAGAATGTAAGTTTAGTTTGGCTCACAGTTCTAGTTTAAGGTTGAGGGGCAGGTGATAGCTTCCACACTGGCAGACTCCTGAAGAGACACAGGGCCTCACAAGCAGATAGGGAGCACCCCGGTGTATCTTCTCATAAAGCCACAGTTTTTAACTGGGGGATTCTCCCTGATGATTTTATCTATAATCCTAATTACCTTCCAAAGGTCCTACCTTTAATCACCATAGTTACTTTAATTTTTCACCCTCTTACTACCTCCTAAAGGATTAAACTTCAGTATGAGTTTTGAAGGGATTAAACCATAATGAAACCACAGCAGTCACCAATTACAGATCTTAAAAACAACAAACAAACAAAAACTCATATATATGATTCTAGTTTCTCTGTTCAAGGAGGTTTGGACTGTCAGTATGAGAAGTAACATTTCCAAATATCTTTTTTTTAACTTATAATATTGAACTTCTAACAAATCAAATTAGAGATTTTTCTCTATCTTATTTTAATATCATCAGTCATTCAATAGAACATATGGACCTTGTAGAGTATATGGAGATAGGATTCTGTGAGAATAGTAACAAAAGAGGATTGTGTGATTTTTTTCCTCTTTAATTTTTTCCTGAGATTCCCTTATCATATAGTTTATATATTCTGGCTTAGGGCTTATATTAGAAGGTGGCATATTTTTTTCTATTTATAGCTTTTGTTAAAAACAATAGTGCATTATGGATATACATAAAGGTAAAATTCACTGTGGCATATATATGTAGGTAGGAAAATTGGGTCAGATTCATTCCACCATTCCTCCCTTTTCCTGTTCCTCCTCCCTCTCCCAAAACCTTCTCCTTCACTCTACTGAGCTCTCTTCTGTTTTCATGGAATTTCCCATGTCTTTTTTCTTTTTTCTCCTTATTTTGGTCTAGCTTTTACATTTGAGGGAAAACATTCAACCCTTGACTTTCTGAGTCTGACTTATTTCACTTAGCATGATGCTCTCCATTTCCATCCATTTACCAGCAAATTGCATAATTTCATTCTTCTTTATGATTGAGTAAAACTTCCCTGTGTACATAGAACATATTCTTTTTTTTTGTCTGTTGATGGGCATATGGACTGGTTCCACAGCTTGGCTATTTTGAATTGAGCTGCTATAAACATTGATGTGGCTGCCTTCCTATCGTATGCTGATTTTAGATCTTTTGGATACAGACTGAGGAGCATGATAGCTGAGGCCTGCGGTGGCTCTATTTCTAGTTAAGGTAGCAGATTTTTAATACCAAAAGGATAATACAAAAATATTTCTGATAAAGCCTGGGGAAAAATATCTGTCTCTACAGATACTGCCTATTGGTGAACACCAAGCCCTTGTAGTTGTACTGTATGTACACACTGCATTGGAATCATCTACTTATGTTTTGCTGTTTGGGGAGAATTGGAATGCACCTAGTAGAAGTAAAATATCCATATATCTGTTTTTTAACTTATAATGTTGAACTTTCAGCAAATCTAATTAATTTTTTTTTGTACTGGGGATTGAACTCAGGTGTACTTGACCACTGAGCCACATCCCCAGCCCTATTTTGTGTTTTTTATTTAGAGACAGGGTCTCACTGAGTTGCTTAGCACCTCCCTGTTGCTGAGGCTGGCTTTGAACTCAGCCTCCCAAAGTGCTGAGATTACAGGCATTTGCCACCATGCCCGGCTAATTAGGGCTTTTTATCTACCTCATTTAAACATCATAATGAAAATAAAATTTATTTAAGGTCAATGACCATTCCTACTTACTTTAACATGATTATTGTATAGTTAGTACTCAGTATGTGGCTATTGACCTCACCTGATGGGAAATGCAAGCTGTGGATTTGAGATCAATAAACATTCTAAAGACTTTTGACAGTTTAGGTCCCATAGTTCTTAGTCATAAAGAACTACATAGAAACAGAAGAGAGTTTAAATATTGTGTACAACCCTAAATAAAAATTGCCTAGTGTTATCTGGTATGGTGACAGTAGTCATCAGGTAAAAGAAAACGAATGCACATTAGGTTGGTAGCAAAAGAAGCAATCATCACGTGTCCCCACCAATTCCATTCTTTTCTTTTGCTGGGCATCTCCTCTTCTTGCATTTTTCTTTTTTTATTACTGATCACCATCATAGACAGATGGCATTACTTGATTCCCATCTAGCATTAAGTTTTAGAAATATGAATGAAGGATATAGTTTATGATCACTTACTAGTTGTCAGGTGTTACTTTTAGTTCCTTATGATGTGTCAGTGATCCCAGCAGACAAGGTCATGGGTTCCATAAAATTTAGGAGGTGATCACTATGCTTGACTGAGTATGTGATGTACAATTGGAAACCACCAAAGTTAAACTCTGTGGATTTGGAGTCAGTCATCATTGCTGAAGACTGATATGGTTAGGTCTCAAAATAGAGGCAGAATTTGAATAGTAGCATGAATAATGGCATTGAATAGTGGCATGGTTTATGTCAACAGGAGGATAAAGTGCTGGAAATGAGTAATTTGGCTGGACCCAGAGTTTTGGAATGGGTTGAATAGAAAATAGGTTGGACGGGAGAGAGAGAGGTTAGATAGTTAAGAATAAGCACATGTTTGTGGGGGAAGGGGAAGGAAAGCAAAATAAAACAACATTAATAACAATATAAAAAGGCCAATTTAGACAACTAAAGTGATAATATATATATATGGAGTAAAGCATTAGAACCACACATGTATGGATAGATGATTTCCTACAAAAATTCAGAGTTCAGTGACAGATGATACACTTTTTGATATGATTCTGAAAAATTCTCTCTTCAGATGTAAATACCTCATCATATACAAAAATTAACTAAAAAATGGACGATCAAATTAAATGTAAGTCTCAAAACTATAAAAATTATAGAAAAAACATAAAAAAATTTTTGTGATCTTGAGTTAGATAAAGATTTCTTAGATATAATGCCTAATACATGATTTAATAAATAGCAAATTGATAAATTAAGCTTCAATAAATTAGGACCTTACCCAATGGAAAGTGTTACAAGAATTAAAAAATACTCAGAGGAAATATTTGCTGATAACATGGCTGGTAAAAGACTTGTGTTCAGAACATATTAAAAAATCTTGAAATTAAATAAGACAAAAAATTCAATAAAAATAGGCTATTTAAACAGACTTTTCATCAAAGAAGATATACAAATAAAAAAAAAAACATTTGAAAAGATGTTCAAAATCACTAGTTATATAGAAATTCAAATTATACTTGTTTTTTTTTCTCTCAGTACTCGGGATTGAGCCCAGGCAATTCTACCACTGAGCTATATTTCTAGCCCTTAAAAAAAAAAAAAATACTTATTTGGGAAGGATGGTCTCACTAAGTTTCCCAGGCTGGCCTTGAACTTGAAATCATGCCCAGCTTCAAACTGTAGTTTTATTTAAAGATTAAGTATGTCAAGCATGTCAGGTCCTAGTGAGGATGTGAAGTCCTCGTGAGAATGTAAACTAATGCAACCTAAGTATTTGATCCTAGCTATTTCAAGCCTAAAGATTTTCTCATGACAAACTAAAGTGTGTGTCCATACAAAGACTTCCACACTAACTTTCATGGCACCTCTGCTTATAATAATCCCAAAGTGGAAACAAGTTGGATGTCCCTCATTAGGTGAATAGATAAAATATTGTGTATCCATATATAGAATAATTCATAGCCATAAAAAATGAACTATTGATACATCCAACAACATAGTTGAATGTCAAATAATTATGTTGAGTGAAAGAGCTAGAAAAAAAGAGTACATGCTCTGTATTGTATTTTACATAAAGCTTTAGAAAATGCAAAATAATCTATGGTGACTGAAAGCAGATCAGTGGCTATCTGATGCATCATTGTGGATTTTCCAGAGAAACAGAGCCAGTAGTCATCCCAGACACACCCAGAAATGACATTTAATGTTTAAACTATACTTAATCTTCAAATAAAGATAATAAAGAGTTTCTGCTTAGCATGATACAAATATCCTGTGTATGACTGACATTTTACTAATACTTTACTAATACTAATACTTTACTAATACTCCAGGAAGAGGAAGTAAAGTCCTTCAGTGATGTTTATCTTCTCTTTGGCATGCCTTAACATAAATACTGTGATGTAAAGTCAATACATCTTTTTCAACTGGGTAAGGCAATAATGAGAAAAGAAAAGAAAGACATTTGATAATCATACATACATGCATTATTAACAGAATAAGAGGGAAATACTCATCAAAATTACAGTCCTTATTTCAGCAGCTTGTTAGGTAGTCATTGCTGGTATTTATAAATACTTTCTTTCATTATCTATTTCATACCCTCTGTCTTCCCAAACACTTCAGTTGATGTTTATTCCTTATTGGTCTAGTGACCCAAATCTTTGTTTTCAAAGAATCTATGTTGGTAGTTCTGTCCTGATTGAATTGTTCTACATTTTCATTGATCTACATCATGGGGCATGTATATTAGTTAGTTTCCCACCCCTACAACAAAACACCTGAGAGAATTAACTTATAAAGAGAAAAGGTTTATTTTGGCTTATGGTTTTAGAGGTTTTCTAGTGCATTATTTGGTGGACTCATTGGTTTTAGGATTTTGGTAGGGGTGCTAAATGGTAGTGGTGGGGAACATTTGGTAGAGCAATCTCTTCACCTTGTGGCAGATTCCCTTTAAGGTCCTATAATTCCCTTTAAGGGCATGTTGCCAATGACCTAAGGACTTACCATTCTAAGTGACATTCTGAAGTTTCCCTTACCTCCCAGTATCACCACCTGGTGATTAAGATTTTAAAATATGGGTCTTTGGGAGACATTCAAGATCCAAAGTATACCAGCATGGATATCTTGTATTCTGGACATACTTTTCCTTGTATCCATTGTGGAATAACAGCATAATTTTCCTTTGATAGTCAGGGACAATCACCCTAGCTAGCCTAGTAACTTCCTTTTTTGCCTGTTATCAGAGGCATGAAGAGCCCAAAGTGAAATGGTGACCATGTTAACTTTCTATTCAATGGAATCATTGTTGTGTGTCTAGTAGAAGCATTTCTCACTCTGAAACAAAGACCCTAGGCCAGCAGAGCATAAAGCTGTGGGAACAGAAAGCAAACATTTGGCTAGTGAGTCACTGGGGTGGTAGTGATTGGTGCCACTCCCATTTCCACCCCTTGATTGCCTGGCCTGTGAATCTCACACCATCAGTGAGAAACAACAATACCATATATTGGACCCTGACTCAGAGCACAGATAGCCTCTTGGCGAACGCTGCTCCAATTCTGCAAACTGGTGCCATGACTCAGAATCTTAAAGGCTGTTCCACAATTAACATCATTGATTTTCTATTGCTGTGTAAAAATATAAAAAAATAGCACACAGTTATTACAACAACACACATTTATTGCGTTGTTACTTTTTTTTGTGGGTTAAGAATCTGGGCAGAGATTAGCTGGGTCCACTATAAGGCTTCAACCGATGTGTTAGCCAGGACTGGGTTCTCACCTGAAGCTAAACTGGGGAAAGACAGCATCCAATATCCTGTAGATGTTAATACTGTGTAGTTCCCTATGGGCTGCTAGACTGAGGGCATGACATGTTCTCTGGTTGAGGCTGGAGGTTGCTTTCAGTTGCTTGACTCATGGCTCTTTCAGGATGGAGTTCACATAGTGGCAGCTTACTTCCTGAAAAAGAGATTCTCCTGGAAAGATGGACATTTCAATCAATGCTACATTATCATCTACCACCTTGGCCACATTTTTCTGGTGATCACCAAGTCACAGGTTCAGCACACATTCACTGGCAGGAATTAACAATAGGAGTACTTTTTTGAGTTTTCAGCCATATTTGGGAATGCAAAGAGTACCATAAAGGATGAGAGAGGAGAAGATCTACAAAGGGGCTCAAGAAAACTTGTGGGGATAATGGATATATCCATTATCTTTATTGTGGTGATTGTGAGGTTATTTCACAGATGTACAAATATGGTAAAACTTATTAAATTGAAGTAATTCTTTAGTATCTACAGGGGCTGGTTCCAGGACCTCCATGGCTACCAAAATCCAAGGATGCTCAAGTCCTTCATATAAAATGTTGTAGTAATTGCATATAACTTATTACATCATCCTGTTTACATCATTCTTAGATTACTTATACTACATACTACGATGTAAATGTCATGTAAATAGATGCTATAATACATTGATTAGGGAATAATAATAAGGATAAAAGTCTGTACATGCTCAGTACAGATGTAAATTTTTTTCTAAATATTTGTAATCTAATATTGGCTAAATCTATAGATGTGGGACCTATGGATATGGAGACCCACTTGTATATAGTAAAAATGTATAGATTATTGTATTTCCATTATACATCAATAAAGTTCTTTAAAAAGGAAAGAATTGTATTGCTTATATAGCTAGATTCAAATTGAAACCAAGCAAGAATAGTTCAGGAAAAACATTGGTATTTCCTCAGTTGTAGCCAGAGAGCCTATGGGTATGTATTTGACTGTTTTCTAGATGAAATGTGGTAATGATGCTAATGTAAGTTTGCTTTCTGTAAAGAAATACAAGGTAGACATAACATTAGTGCTATTGATATCAATTTAAATGTTATAAAAATTATGAGTTCTTGTATTTATGTCATCAGGAATAATGAAGAACAATGCAATTTGTATATACTTCAATTGCAAGTTAATTGCCCACATAAAGCATGAATAGAATAAGAAAATAATCTGTCACATTTGTGAAACTGGAGTTAGAGCCCTTAGAGAAGGTATATTATTTTAATGTCAGAAAGAAAATTCTTTTTCAGCTTGTTATAATAATGAAATTATGAAAATTTATTTTACAGTGTGGGAAATCATGATGCAACTTGACAGAAATATGGATATTAACACATAGCTGCTTATATGTTTATTACTAATTTTGAAAGTGTAGAAAGATTTATCATCAAAAGAACAAAGGAAGAAAACAGCCATGCATTACTTCCCTGGCAAGGAGAAAATAGTGGCAAATTATTATAATCCAGGTCTATGGAAACAAAATCAAGGAAATTTCATTCTTAGTGGAAAAGACAGTAACAATCATTGAGGACCAGCTGTGTGTCAGGACAGTATAGTAGTCATTTACATATTATGAGTCAAATATTCAATTCTTGCAAAATTCTCATGAATAATTTTTTTTAGAAGATGAGAATATGGGGCTGAGATCACACAGATTTGTCCATAGTGGAACTCAGTTTTCAGTGATGGTCTACCTCACTCTGAGTATTTTGTTTCTCAAAATAAGAGACAGCACCATTGTGATTAGAAGCACAGATTCTGGAACCAGTGTATAGATTTTAATCCTGGTTGTTCATGCCTTACAGATTGTTTGTGGGGACTAAGGAGATTTGTGTAATGGGCCTAGAGTCATGGTATAATTATTTTTTGTCATTGTTATTAGTTTCTTGGGTATTTGTATTAGTCTGAGATTTCCAAAGAAATAACCAATAAGATGTATATATGTGTACATAAACACGGGGTGAGGAGGAGAGAGAGAGAGAACTTTTAAAAAATGAATTGGCTCATACAATTAGGGAGGCTGACAAGCCTTAAGATTTCTAGGGTATGCACTTAGGGAGGCTGAGACAGGAGAATCACGAGTTCAAAGCCAGCCTCAGCAGTTGCGAGGTACTAAGCAACTCAGTGAAACCCTGTCTCTTCATAAAAACACACAAAAAAAGAGGCTGGGATGTGGCTCAGTGATCGAGTACCCCTGAGTTCAATCTCCAGTACCAAGAAAAAAAGAAATATTTCCAGGGTAGGATGAGAGATTGGAGGCCCAGGACAGCAGATAGTTTCATACAGGTCTGAAGGCCAGAAAAAGTTGATTTCAGTTCAAAGGTAGTCAGGGAGGAGAGATTTTTCTCTTGCCCAGGGAAGGGCCAGTCTTTTGCTTGATTCAGGCCTTTAGCTCAGGCCCACCCATGTCAAGGAAGGTAATCTACTTCATTCAATCTACCAATTTAAATTTGAATCTTACTCCAAAACACCATCACAGGTACATCCAGAATAGACATCTGAGTAAATATTTACTATCTGGGTACCCATAGTCCATCAAGTTTACATGCAAATTAACTGCCAGGGTATAGAGACATTGCACTAACACTATACACAGCCAGTCTGTATTTTCTAATATTTTTTATTAAAATTGATTGCTGTTTAAATGTCTTATTAGACGGTTTTACAGCTAAGATCATGCCTTCTCATTACTTAGTGTTTTCTTGCCTTGGCAGAGAAACCCTCCCTTTCAGAATATTTGTGAGTAAAGAAGCAATACATTTTGTGTTTTTTTAAGCATATGGAAGAATTATTTATTTTTAATTTGTTTTGAAACAATTCAGAATCTGGAACCTGATTGTATGTGAAGTCCCATTCCAGCATCAAGTAAGGCATTAAACTCAAAATTAAAAATAGTGATGATAATATTAGTAATAGTAATGATGATATTTACCATTTATTGGGTAACTATAGTGTGCCAAGTGCTAGAACAGGCTTTTCACATTAGTTGCTTATTTAATTTTCACACACACTGTGAGTTTGAAATCATTATCTTATTTATATTTCAGTCAAGGAAACCGATAAGTTAGAGAAGACATGGAGCTAGTCTGGGCTTGTACACTCTTGGTACATTTCCTGCTCCCGTGAAGGATGAGGTGACGCTCATAGCATAGGGCCACTGGGAGATGGGCAGCTCCCTACCAGCCTTCCCCTCAAAGACAGTTACTGGGGAGTGGCATATTAATGTTAGCACCTGATCTATCCATGCTCCCTTTCATTTACTGGCATTTTTCTCTCCTCTGTGCTATATTATTATAGGGAGAGCCAATAGCTAGTCTAAAATACAGTGCATTAATAGAAAATATAAGGTATAGTAAGGCCAACAGATCAGGCGCTACTTGCCATGAAAAGGTAGTTTATTACTCATGGTTCCCAAGAGCAGGGGGTGTTGCAAACCATGAGGGGTAGCACTGGGAATGATCTTAAGGCAAAGAGAGAAGGGGGAACTGTGGGGAAAGAGCCTGTATTGTGGTTTTTGCAAGAAGGAACACATGCGGCAGGATAAGCAGGCATCAGATTGTCTTGTTGAGATAACTTAGCAACCTCTGAGACCTAGGTTATCCCCAGTAGTAGAGTATCTAGCCCTGCGGTGATTAGGGAAGATGAATAGAGACCTGAAATGTGAGAACATATTTTTTTTCTTTTGTATGTGAAAAGTGCACCCCAGGAGGAAGACTCCTTCTAAGGAGAAAAAGATGATGAGGGAGGCAGAAGACTAAGGCCAACAGATTCAAGTATATGATTGGGTTGCCTAGAACAGGGCATGTGCAACACATGGCCACTGTTAGTGCATCCAATTTAGAAAAACTAGAAACAGGGCTAACACAGCAGCCCAACTTGCTTCAGTAAGAGAGACAGAATTTTGTGGCATTTCAGTTTTGCCTTCACCCTCTTATCTAGCCGATCTTGGCAGAATTGTGCAGAAGTGTTCTTATAGTGCCCATGCATCCTCTGGTGGTCTCTAGACTCCTGCCTGAGTGGTGAAGCCCTTTGCTCCCACAGTAGCAAAGAGAAACATCTAATGTATGTTTGCTGCTCAGTGGTAAGAGCTGTGCAGAAACCTTCCATTGCAAGGTATAACGGGAAACACTAAAGAGAAAGATAAAAGCCTTAGGCAACCTTCAGGCTTGTGAGAAAGTGCTGTGATGGTGCCAATAGGCAAACCCTGCTGACCATTCTCCAGGAATGACAGGTGCCAGGAGCCCCAATGTAGATTTTTGTCTTGATTCCCATTCTCTCCCAGTTTAAAAAACATGTTTTAAAAACACTATGTATTGAAACTAATATCTCCTCTGAGCCCTTCCAATAGTCTTCCTCTTTCACTCTCATTGCCTTTTAAAGGATGTTTTGCTAATAAACAAAAGAAAATAATGTAAAAGAAAGTTTGATAGAGACATTATCTTCATTGATAATGGGAGGAAAATAAGTCAGATGGGAAGCTGCTTGTAGAACATGGAAACATCTTCGTAACATAGAATAGGGAAAAGAGAAAGTTGAGAAATATTTAAAGTCCTAAATAGAGAACCGTTAGGTAGCTAAGAAGAGGTTGGTTGAGCTGAATTGATAGATTGATAGATTTCAATGTACCATGAACATGTAGTAAAAGATTTTTCTAAATATCTGTGCAGAACTAAATACTGCAACATGTTAACCGTCAGTAAGATTTGGGGGAAGTTTGGGGTTGTATCTTCCTTCTAGTCTAATGCTAAGTACAAAGGGAGGGTATCATTTTTCTGGTGCAGGGTAGAAGTCTTCCTTGAATTGCTAAGATTCTTCTAGGATTAGTTAAATACTATAGGGAATTCATTCTAACTGACTATGTGGATAACAATAGATGATATCCTTAAGGAAAGAATTATTCTGTGTATTATATTAGACTTTATGAAGTGTGAAGGATTCGGTAAAATAGTAAGACTTTTCATTTTTGGAATGGATTCTATCCTCTTGCCTTTCTGATATTTGGGACATTGAAATGTACTTACACAATCAGTTGTAACAGAAAAGGTATAGATTTTTTGATTATCTACATCTGTTTCCCAAAGCCTAGATCCATCAGGCCTTGAATAATCTATCCTTGAACAGACTAGTATTATTGGTGATGATTGGTCATGAGTCACAAGTACAACTGGAACTGGAAGACACTAGGAAGTGAAATTTACACATGTAATCTAGCACAGTGTTCCCAAACCAGTGAGCTGTAGAGTTGCCAGACTGAGTGTAGAGTAAGTAGCCTTTTCCATTTACTCTAGTATTCCTTGCAAACATGACCCTGTCATATGTATTACATGATTGGAAAATTGTTGAGAAGTACTAATCCAAGGAATTATGATCTAGAAAAGAAATATTGCCTTATTTTTATATTGACAACCTGCTGTTGCCTCCTTAAGGCTTCGACTGGGCTATATCCCTTATTATAAGGACCTTTCAAGGACAAAGTATGTGACCCCGACAAGAAAAAACACACCAAGATTTGGAGTGTGAACAGGAACGTGAGTTAAACAGCAGGAATTATTTTCCCTTTAGCATCAGGTACATCATTGGGCCTGTTAATGAGTTGGCCTCTAAAACACCTCATCAAATAAGTTTGGTTAATAGAGATTTTTTTTTGTAGGTCAGAATTGAATGGAAAAATATCATCTTTTCTTTGTTCTGGGTGGATGTATTTTGTAACGCCATTCTCTGTGTTTAGATAGCTCAAAGATTGAAAATTAATCATCCTTTCTGGGTCAAGATTTCAAATAAGTTACATAAATCAAGATTACTTTGTGTTTTTCTTTTGTAGGTGGTGAGAAATTTGTATTTATTTTCTCTTGCAAAGTTAATATGACTTCTGGCTGCATTCCTTTCTCCATATTTTCTATTTCAGTAACTAAAGCCACTAAATCTTAATCATCTAAGCCAGAAATCTGGTAGCTACCTTTGAGACATCCCTCTTTTCATTTCCCATTTTGAATTTGTCTTCAGGTCCTTTCAAATTTCTCTCCATCATGTCTGCCTTAGTTCTGGCCATTATTGTCTCTTTAATTTTACTGTTTTGTTTGTTTGTTTGTTGTTGTTCAAAATCCAAGTCTCCCCTTGGTTTCTCTTGCCTATAAGATAAAGACTAAGTTCCTTAACATAGCTATAAGTAAAGGATTGACAAAATCCTTTTCCTTCTTCATGAGGAATTCATCTTGAATTAAGTGTTTCTAGTTCTTTTCCCTTGAAAACCTAATAAAGGAGAAATGTCCAGCTATGTTACTGGGTCATGCTGATACTGGTAACAATGGCTCATCATTGATATACTGCATCTGGTCAAGGAGAATTATCAGTGGGAACTCAAAGTTTTGCTCCTTAAGGGGATGATGGTTCTAAGTGCGAATGTCTCTGGATCCCTGTAGACATAGGTCTACAGAAGTGTTACAAAGTACGTTGGTTCCTATTTGGCATATGAGGCTACTAAATCACATTCCCAGTGAGATCTCATTCCTTAGCACATGAGGTATTAGTTGGGATGGGAATAGAGAGGACCTGACAGTGGGTTGCTTGGAAGATTCCTACTGAGGAAGCATTCCTGCCACTGGACTGCTGGCAGGCTCAGGTCCTCTTCATTAATCTCATGCCCAATGCAAACTTACACCGTGAGGCTTGATCATTGAGCCAAATGCAAAGATAAGCAAGAGAAGACATTGCAGTGGCATCCAAGTCCCTGTCCCTTATCACAGTTACCTCCCAACCTCATGTGGTACGTATTGTACTGTTTTATTTATAGTTCCCTGAATGTGTTGTACTTTTTCACCCTCATTTCTGTGTTTCCTTTCTCCTCTTCCTTTGCTTCACCTTCTCTGTCATTCTTTTTCTACTCCTCTACTTCTCTATGTCATTCTTTTTCTACTCCTCTCCTTTATTCCCGAACATAATTAGTCTAGTGAGTGCTAGTTCTCTAACTTTTCACTGTATAAAATCCCTCTGGGGCACCTTCTTAGAGTAGACTGTTTGCCACAAAGGACCAATCAGGCCCATACTCTATTTCCTGTATCATTTGAAAGCTAAGAATAATGTTATATTTTTAAATAGTTGATGAAGACTCTAAAAAAGAAGGCTAATGTGATTAATGAGAATTATATGAAAATCAAATATCAGTGTCCATAAATAAAGTTTTATTGGAACATGGCCCCATTTATTTGTTTATACATAGTCTATGGATGCTAATTATAGTGGCAAAGCTAAGCAGCTGTAACAGACATCAAATGGCTCATAAAGATTAAATTATTTCATATCTGATCTTTTATAGAAAAGAATTGCTGCTCCTTTGTCAAGAGTGGCATCTTCCAGTAGAAATTTCTGTAGTGGTAGAAATATTTAAATTCATGCAGTTTAATATGGAAGCTATGAGCTCCTTGTGGCTATTAAAACTTAAATTTGAATTATTAGAAGTTAAATAAAATAAAAATTCAGTCTTTCAGTCATGCTGGCCACATGTGGCTGGTTGCTACCATATTGGATAGGGCTGGACTATAAAGCTAGCTTTGTCATGTTGGATAGTTCCATAGCACCCTAAGCAGAATTATGTTCTTGGATTTAATGCAGTTTAATTCTTTCTTATTTATTTTTTTCTGACCTATAGTGAATTTGGGGGAGACAACAATTTTGATTTTATTTGAATTTGGAAACTTAGGGCTATTATAGTACTTTGTGGATGGCAAGAGCCTCAGTAAAAGTTTGTCTAAATAGTTTCATCTGAGAGTAATCTAGTTCTATCCTCCTTATGAACAAATTCCACATCCACAGATGCAGCCAACTGCAGATTGAAAATATGTTTAAAAAACTATATCTGTACTTAATATGTTGAGACTTACTTTTCTTATAATTCTTTCCTAAACAGTACTGTATGACTATTTACACAGCATTTACATGGTAGTAGGCACCATAAATGATCTAGAAATGTTTTAAAGTACGTGGAAGGATGTGTGCAGGTTACAGGCAAATACCACATCATTTTATATGAGAATCTTGGGCATCTGTGGCTTTTGGTGTTCATGAGGGTTTGGAACCATTCCCCATGACTACTGAGTAATGATTGCATATTGCTTGAACTATTTTTTTTGGAGTAATTTATAAAGGCTTTAGGGATCTACTGTAGCATGAATGGATTTGTCAGAATGACCAACAGAATGTTTATTGCTTTGAATATGGGCTAGCTTTGTCCTAGGCATAGCCATATTCTGCATCTCATTTCCTACTGACCTGCAAAATAAGTTTTTTACTGTAGTCATCATGCCATGGCTAGTGACAGTCTCAGTAGTCTTACATTAAGGTTTCAATTCCTTCTTGAGAATTTCTGAATTTTAAGCAGAACATTCGTGAACCAAGTAAACGATTCTGTAATGCAAAATTTCAATGATCTAAGATAAATGAGAAGGGATAATATTTAGGGTAAGGAAAATAATCTTTGGTTTTCTTGAAACCTCACTCTGTGAATGATTTATCTGTTGTGCCTTAATGGTAGAATCCAAAGGCATTTAAATAAGATGATTTCATTCATTTATATAATGGGAAAAGTATCTTGTTTAATCTTCACCATTATCTTGTGTGAGCGTAGAATGGTACCTTTTATCAGATTCAACATTTAGACTAAAATAAATTTATAAATTGACAAAACTGGGTTATAAATACTTTAGAATTCCCCAATTTTAAAGCAATGACCTCTTGATTGAATTTTCTTTGATAGAGGTGCTTTAGAATTTGGAATTATTTTTAACCCAAAGATGATAAAGATTTTAAAAGAAGGCTTTATCATATCCTCTGTGTTCTATCTACTTCTGTCCATAGGGACAAATATGATAAAAGTTGGAATATGTCCTTCTACACTATATCTTTATTTTACAAATATGAATCAGGTGTATTTTAGAAATGATATGTATTCCATAATAGATGCCTTGGGACCAATTCTGGACTTAAAAAATAGTATTTATATCTAATGGGGGAAATAGTATTTATTTCTAGTGGAATAATGATGTGGAGTCTTACAGGTGGTCCAGGAGGATTCTGAATATTTGTTGTTCCCCTCTACCACAATCAAAGACATTATTGAAGAGTATTGATTATTCAGTAAGCCAGGGACCTATTTTTGTAAGTACTGTGTATGCTAACCAATTGCACCACTGGAGCTCCTTATTCTTAGGCTAGCTATCTTCCTATTTATCTTATGTATACATTGAAGAGACTCTCAAATACATAGACTTTCAGTGTTCTGCAAGCCAGATAATATTTCACTAAAATATTTATCACCCAAAAGTTAATGTCTTTTTAATAAATGAAGCAGAAAGAAGATGAATTTTGTTGCAGTTATTTCCCACAGCTATGTTTTAATTTGAAGATGTTCTTTAAACTACATAAGTAATACATGAAAATATGTTTTCTAAGGAATTTTTTTAACCCAAAGATAATATAGATTTTGAAGTAAGGCTTTATCATATCCTCTGTATTCAATCTACTTCTCTCCATAGAGGCAAATATGATAAATGTTAGAATATGTCATTCTATACTATATCTATATTTACTGAATATGAATCAGGCATATTTTAATAAAATATAATCACTCATAATCATTTTCCCGTGGCTTTTTTTATGACTTGATGATCTATTGTTCTTTGTGGTTGTTACATGTTAGTACATCTTTATTGTCAATTACCAGCATAATGTTGTGCTATGTGTTAGACCTGGAATATCTCCCAAAAGCCCATATATTAAAGGCTTAGTCCCTAGTGTGGTGCAATTGGGAGGTGATAGAAACTTTAAGAAGTGGGATTCAGTGAAAGATTTTAGGTCATTGGGGGCATGTCCTTCAAGGGGATTATGAGTTTCCAGTTTCTTTGTCTCTTTTTCTTTTCTGGATTCTAGGCATGAAATGAGTAGCTACATGCTCCTATCATGATGTGCTTTTTCCCTTACCAGAGGCTTAAAAGAAATGGACCTCTCAGATTATATACTGGAACCTCTAAAACCATGAGCCAAAATTAACCTTTCCTCTTATTAAGTTTATTTATCTAAGTATTTGTTATAGTAACAGAAAGTGCACTAACACATGCTGTGTAATAAAACACCCAAGATTACTTCTAAAAATAGCCCTGTATCATCAAAAATATATGAAAAAGTGTTCAACATCTCTAGAAATTAGAGAAATGCAAATTAAAACTACACTGAGATTTCATCAGTCACAATAGCAACAATCAAGAACACAAGCAACAATAAATTTTGGCAAGGATATGCGGGAAAAGGTACACTCATATATTGCTAATGGGATTGCAAATTGATGCAACTACTCTGGAAAGCAGTAGGGAAATTCCTCAGAAAACTTGGAATGGAACCACCATGTGACCCAGCTATCTCAGTTCTTGGTATACATCCAAAGGACTTAAAATCAGCATACTATAGTGACACACAGCCACGTCAATTTTTATAGCAACTCCACTCACAATAGCAAAACTATAGAACCAACATAGGTGCCCTTCAACAGATGAATGGATAAAGAAAATGTGGCATATATACACAATGGAATATTATTCAGCCATAAAAATGAATTTTGCCAGTAAATGGATGCTAAGTGAAATAAGCCAGTCCTGAAAGACCAAAATCTGAATGTCCTTTATGATATGTGGATACTAACACACAATAAGGAGTGAAGAAGAATAGAAGTTCAGTGGATTAGACAAAGGAGAATGAAGGGAAGGGAGGAGGCTTAGGAATATGAAAGACAGTGGAATGAATTTGACATCATTTTCCTTTGTTCATATATGCATATGCCACCAGTGAAACTCCACATCATATACAACTCCAAGAATGAAATCCTAATTAGAATAAATTATACTCCATGTCAAAAAAATAATATAATATGTCAAAAAACTTTACTGCAATGTTTATCTAAAAATAACTAATTAAAAAATTTAAAAGGAAAACCCAAAAATGAACAACAAACAAGCAAACAAACATAGCCATCTATTTTTTTTCTTATGGGTCAGCTGGTAGTTCTTTGGCTATATAAGCTGATCTTAGTTGGTTTCTTCATGTACCTCTTGGCAAATGGGCTAGGAGCTGGCAGGTCTATGATGGTCTCAGCTGAAAACTTGGCTTTTCTCTTTGTGATATGCGAACAGGCTAGCTCAGACATGATATAATTGTGTAGGCAGGGATCCAAGAGTTTATGCAGAAACATACAAGAATTTTGTCAAAACTTTGTAGGCACCAAATTAATTGCAAGCCTATCAACAGAAGCTTATCACAAGGTTCAGCCCAGATAAGCATGGGAAGGTATGAATTAAAGACATAAAGAGTGGCAAATGAAAAAATTGGTGTAATTAATATAATTTACCAGAATACAGAATGATTTTGATTCTATGTAGGATTTTACAATAAAGTCACCCCAAAATGTATTAATTTAAATCCTGTGATAGATAGACATGGAGAGTGCTGCTAGTTTTCACTCATACAAATACTGCTATGAGAAACATGCTCAAACACATATTCTATGTCCACACTTAATTTTTTTTTCCAAGAAAACTTAGAAATTTGTTTTTTATTGAAGGGAAAATAAAGTGGGTATAATAAAATACCCTTTACCAAAATACAAGAAGAAGACTGTCTGCCGAGTTCACTACTTTCTGCCTTTCGAAGAATATTTTTTTTGGCCCATGAGTTAGGGTTTTGACTTGCTGTTTAATCAGTGAAAAGCAAAGAGCATTCTTCCTTCCTTTATTCTTCTTGGTGGTTTGAAGTAGTTCTGCTAAGAAGTAGGCACTAAGAAACTGACGCACACATAATTTCATGTGAATACTGAAATTTATTTTGTGTTTACTTGTTCTTAGTACTTTATCTATGGTTTAAAAAATGTAGCATATGTGATTATTTCCTTCTGGAATCTACAAATAGAAATGGAATTGGCTAAAAATGACATTGAAACACATATAATCATCAACAATTCCATGTTATCATACTCAAACTCAAACCCCAGTATATGGATCGGTTCCTAGCACATAGTAGGTGTTTCATAAATTTTTTTTAATAAATGCTAAATATAGGTTTCAACTTGCACAGTAGTTTCTTTGTAATAGAGATTATGTGACAGAAGAACGTGGGTTGATATTTGAGATCTGGGAAATCTTGTGATTTTAAGTTCTTGGGGACAGTTTTTTAATAGATAAGGATTCTCTTTTGTTTGACTATCTATTCAGTGTTTAAAATGCTGGGAATAATCCTATGCCCTTATGCAGTTCCATTCAGTCTTAGCTATAAGAGTCCTAAAGGTGCAGAATAAAGATTGACACATTAAAAATGACTTTCTAAAGAGCCCAGGGCCTTGTTTGGGGTCATGTAATTGAAGACAATGTTCCTAACTTTAATAGCAGCTGAGGCCTAAAAGCTAAAGAGTTTAAAGGGAACAGATTTATGCAAGGATGAGAAACGCCAAGCCATTATATGAAGAAAGTAATTTTTTCTGTTCTCAAATTGAATTTCCTAATAAGTCAAGGTTCAATTTATTTTACTTATAAATGAATAGACACTTTTGCCCTGCTTCCTTTCTGTTTGATTGGAAGAGTTTAGTTCACAGAGTAGGAAAAAAATATAGTGCCATTGGTGTCCTTTAGGGGAGAGATGATTACATAATCACCAAATTAAATTAGGAACATAGAAAACATCTTTTTAAATCTGCTGTCTATAAAAACAGCATGTTTTCATTGTTACTGACAAGACAAAAATGGAGTCTAAAGCAGGATAGCATTAGCAATCATATTTTTCCATCTGGGAAAAACAGCTTTAAAAAAAATTGAAAACTGATTCTTTCATTAACTATAAATATTACTGCAAGCAACATATGAATCAATCTATTATATTTGTGCTTCCAAGTGCACAAACTGGTTAAATACATAGGAGCTCTTTTTCCCTGAAATTTTGAAGTCACTGAGAAATAATGGTTTAACCACATTTAGATGCTGTTTTAAACGAAGGGAAAAAAAAAGGAAAAATGTTGCATAATGTAATCTGTGTTTCTCCAAGTCTCAGAAGGTACCTGAGGTAGCGTGAGGGTACTGGGGGATCTCCTAAAATATAACCACCCTTTATTTGTTGACTGAACACCTCTTGCTCATACAGAGCCAGATGGCCCTTCCCCCATCACTTAGCAGCACCCTAGAAGTGTCAAGAGTAAGGCTTCCCTGATCCTACCCAGCTCCGTCTGTTCTTCCCAACACTATCCCAACACTACCTCATTGATGGGGGATACTGGTAGGGACTGAAAGAACTCATGTGAGCATGCTTTCTCCTCTCTCAGTGATCACTGTTGAGACACCGAAGGACAGCTTTTCCTGAAGTCACCTGTTGACCATCACCAGACTCTATTCCACACTAAATTGTGAAGACTGAGTTTCTTGACTATACTCTGTGACATGGGAACCCAAACTGCATTACTTGTCAGTTCATGGGTTCTCTGAGGAGCAGACCTTCAACTTTGGCCTAAAATCCCTTCCCTTAGTACCCAGACATGAGTCTGTGGAACTAAGCAGGTTACAGCAAACAGGTGCTAAGCCCTCCTGCCCATGTCCTTTTCACTCCTTCCTCACTTGTACCCACTCACACCCACTGCCCACACAGGCACACACCCCTTTCAACTCCATTCATAGAAGATGCTTCAAATTGGCTCATGAAAATCAACTTTTTTAAAAAAATGTTTTTAGTTATAGATGGACACAATATCTTTATTTTGTTTAGTTTTTTTTTTTCTTCTTTCTATGTGATTCTGGGGATCAAACCCAGTGCCTCATGCATGCTAGGCAAGCGTTCTACCACTGAGCCATAACCCCAGCCCAGGAAAATGAACTTCTGATGTGACCTTCCCATAGTTCAATCATCTATACACAGACATATGTAACTCTCCATGGTAGACATAGCTTAGGAATTTCTTCATCACACTTTCATGTTTAAAGGAATCACCAGAGAAACTTGTTATAACGTAGATTCTTCATGGGACCTGAGATGCTACATTTCCAATAAGCTGCTAGTTGATGCTGACACTGCCAGTCTGGAACATACCATAGATCCAAGGCTTACAATGCAGCAGAGACTTCACTCAGTCAGTGGGAAGCCAATATGGGTGGCACCTGGATATTTGCAGTGATTTGTTCATGTTTTTTTCATCTTTTCTATTTACTCTTTCTTTTCCATGGTTAACTGAGAGATCAGTAATGCACAATGATACCTGTTCAATATTTCATTTTATTATGAACACAAGTACAGATTATGCATGGCCAACATTTCTGATGAATGTAGTTCAGGTTGGCCAAGATGCAACCTAAAATTTTGGGAATAGGTGATGATGGTGGTGCTGGTGGTTATAGGGAAAGTGGTAAATTACTGTCTATTCATGTCTTTTATTTTTATCATTGATTTCCATTTTGCTGCCAAGACAGTTCACTTTAGAAGTAAGGCTGGATAATTTCTGCATAGTAATAACATTAGTGGCTTATGGAGATATCAGAATGAAAGGTCAGATGTCATATGATTCTAAATATAAGACAACAGCAACTGTTGTGTAGTGCAAATTTTATAATTTATTAAAATTTCATGTATGTTTTATAATTTAACTCTTGTAATGACCCTGTGAAAGTGGATGATTGATAGCATTTTTATTTAAATTTTACAGATGAGGAAACTAAGGCTTGGGGAGGTTATTTAACTTCTACAAAGTTGCAAGTCTAGTAATTGGCAAAGGTAAGATCTGGGGCCAGTTCACTTAATGGAAATGAATACATGTTCCTTTTTAGCACCATGACTTGGAGAGTCTATTCATTTCTATAATTTGTTTAAGCAGTACTCTGTTGTTTGATGGTCAAATTTTACACATAAATCAGGCATGGTGGCACATGCCTATAATCCCAGCGGTTTGGGAGGCTGAGGCAACAGGATTGCCAAGTCCAAAGCTATCCTCAGCAACAGCGAGGTGCAAAGCAACTCAGTGAGACCCTGTCTCTAAATAAAATACAAAGTAGGGCTGGGGATGTGGCTCCATGGTTGAGTGCCCCTGAGTTCAATCCCCGTACAACAAAAACCAAAAAACAAAAAACTTACACATAAGTGGTCATACACCCACACATATTGCACTAACTTAAATGGTCAGATTATGCATTTCCCCATATTTTTTGCTGCAGTTCTCTTCCTTCTTTTCTTCCCTCCCTCATCAAATCACCTGACCCTCTATCTCCACAGTTCTCCCGTGTGAACAACAGGATCCATTTCCTTCATGTCATGATTATGCAATCACATAAAATATACATATATGAGTATGAATCATAATTGCATGCTATTACATACATATCTCTCTATATTTCTTTTCTCACTTAACAATGCAGTTTCAAAATCTCTCTAAATTCAAGGGCTTACTTTGTACTGGTTCTTTTCACTGGATGCATAATCTGTCATGGTCAGATATACTGTAAATTGTTCAGTATTTCCTTGATAATGGGCAGTTTTCAATTTTAGTCATTACTAACAGTGTTGCAATTAGCATTCTTGTACATATACTTCAAGTGGCTACTGTCTTAAAGGGGTACAAATACAATGTTATTATTTGAAATAGTTATCCATAGATTTATTTCCAATAGCTCTTCAGAAAGGGTTGTGACAAGCCACATTTCCACAGGAAACCTGCGAGATTTCTTTCCCTTACATTCTACCTGCAAGAGATGATAAAATAATTTTAAATTTTTGCTTATGTAAATAAGGTATCTCAGCAAATTTAGTTTGTTCTTCTTTTATTGCAATTATAATTAGATGTTTTTTCTAATATATATTTTGGTCCTTTGCATGGGATCTTCTGTGAATTGCCTTTCCATATTCTTAGTATAATTTTCTACAGGGTAGTTTATCTCATCCTTGTTGTTTGTAAGAATTCAGTGTATTCTATTGCAATGTATATTATCTATGTGTTTTGTTTTTGTTTGCTCTGTAATATTTTCAGACTTTCTCATTCATCTGTGATGTTATGGTATCTTCTATTATACATTTAAATTTTTTATAGCTCAAAAATTTTTTCTTTTTCTTTTATATACTGAGTATTTTATCCATGGTAAAGATCTCTAAATTGTATAGTACATAGGAATTGGTTTATGTTTTGTATGTGTTTTGTTCTGAAATTTCTTTATGAATATGATGAAAGAATGAATCTGCTTTCATTGTCTTCCATTTGGAAAGCCAGTTGTCCCAATACCATTTTTTAAAATTGTCACAATTTCCCACTGAATTAAAATTTTTCCTTAGTCAAATATTAACTTTGCAAATATACCAGGTCTCTTTCTGGACTATGGTTTGCAGATACTGGTCAAGAACTATGAGGGGGTCTGGGATTTCGCTCTCTGAGTTAACAAGTTAGCTTGCTACAGTTTTAGGGATTCTTGAAAAAAACAAAAGACTCCTGGATTAGAGGCAAAGAAGAGTTTGTCATGCACAATACTAAAAGTAAGTATAGTTTAATTTTTCTGGCACAGTTTCTCTTAGGCACAGTTCCAACAGGGTGATATGAAAAGTTACATTACTTACATGTTGTTATGTAGGTTTTTTCCCCCATTTAGTTTGAGATTTTAAAATTTCTATTGTGATCTTTTTAACTTGTGATCTTTAGAGATGTATTGTTTACTTGCCAAAACTTTGAGGCTTTCTCATATTTCCTTCCACTGATTGCTAAGTTAATTCAGTTCTGGCCAGATATGTATTTTGTCTCCTTTAAATATTTAAAAAATTCTAAAGACTTGTATTATGGCTTAGAATATAGACTATTCTGCAGCATGTTTCATATTACATTTCTGGTAATGCATGTTGTCTGCTGACAAATATAGTTTTCATATGTCTAAAAAATTATTTTTTTCTGGCATTTCACCTTATTTTTATTAAAAACATTAAACATATTATCTTAATCATTTTTAAGTGTACAGTTCAGTAGTGTTAAGTATTGAAAAACCATCTCTAGAACATTTTCATCTTGCAGCACTGAAACTCTATGCCCATTAGACATTAATTCTCCCTTAATCATCCCTCCAGCCTATGGTAATCCTCTTTAGACTTTCTGCTTCCTTGATTTTGACTACTTTGTATACTTCATGTGAGTGTAGTAATACAATACTGTATTTGTTCTTTTATGTATTTCATTTCTTGTATTTGTATCTTTTCTGTTTATTTCACCTAGAATAATTTCTTTAAGTTTCATCCATACTGTACTATGTGACAGGATTTCTTTAAGGCTGCATAATATTCTAAATATTCTATTGTATTTGTTCATGGACATTTGGGTTGAGTCTGCCTATTGATATTATAATAATGTTGCTTTGAACATAAGTGTGCAAATAAATATCTCTTGGAGATCTTGATTTCAATTCTTTTTGATAAATACTCAGAAGTAAGATTTTTAGATTATATAGTCATTAAAATTTTTTGAGAAATTTCCACATTATTTTCCATATTGGCCTCACTATTTATGTTCCCACCCAAAGTGTTCAAGTTTTCCAACTTCTCTGCAAGTTCACCTATACTTATTATTTTCTGTTCTTTTGATAGTGGTCATCCTGATAAATATGAGGTGATATCCATTGTGGTTTTGATTTCTGTTTCTCTAATTATTACTGATGCATACATCTTTTCATGTCCTTATTACAATACACACACACACACACACAGTTATATGCTTTGGAGAAAAAGATTTCTATGTCCTTTGTCACCTTCAAAATTGAGCTATTGATGGCATTTTTGAAAGGATATTTTTAGTGTATTAGTATTCTGCATTGGCAGTTTTTTTTCTTTTAGCTCTTCAAAGATGTTCCATTGTATTTTGGCAGTTAATATTTTGTATTATTGCTGCTCTGATTATAATTTTCATTTTCCTCTGGGTGATTTTAATATTTTCTCTTTACTTTTGATTTTTAGTCATCTGACTCCAACATACTTTGTTGTTTGTGTGTTTTTTGCATTATCCTACTTTTCATTTGATAGAAATTTTTCTATCTCTGAGTTGTTGAAAGTTTCACCAAATTTAGTAAGAATTTCAATTATTATTTTAAAAATAATATTTTCCCTTCTTTCTTTTTTTTAAGACTCTAATTCCAATTGTATGACAGGACTTAGTATTCTCTGACATATTTATACCGAAGCTATGTTTTAGTCATTTTTTCAATACATTTGTTTCTTCTGTTCCTTAGATGAGAACATTTTTTAGTTATCTGTTCTCTTTGTCCATTCTCTGTTTCTATAATGAAGTACTTAAAGCTGGGTACCTTATAAAGAAAAGAAGTTAAGTTCACAATTTTGGAAGCTGAATATCCAAGACTGGGGCACCTTATGTATTTAGTTTCTGGTGAGAGCCTTCTGACTACATTACAACATGGTAGCTGGCATCATGGCAGGGGCATGTATGAGATGGAGAAAGTAGAAAGATAGAAAGAAAGAAAAGATATAGAAAAATAGGAAAGAAAGATTCTGGGGAAAGTCTAGCTCTTTTTATAACAACTTGCTTTTGCTGAAACTAACTAGAGTCCCTTGAGAACTTCATTGATCTTTACTAAGTGCATTCCTCTAAGGTCTTAATTATCTTCCACTAGGTCCCATCTCTGAAGGGCCCCACTACTACCCCCCTTTTTATTGGCATATTATAATTATACATAACTGTGGGATTTGTTATAATATATTCATACATGTACACAATAAAACAGTATAATTTGATCAATTTCATTCTTCAGTACCTCCTCTTTCCCTCCCCACCCTCCACTGATCCCTTATTTTATTCTACTGGTATCCCCTCTATTTTTTTTTAATTTGTTCTAATTGGTTAGACATGACAGTGGAATGCATTTTAACATATTTTACACAAATGGAGCACAACTTCTCATTCCTCAAAATGTACATAGTGCAGAGTCACACCAATTGTTTAATCATACATGTATACAGGGTAATAATGTCTTGTCTCATTTTACCATCCTTCCCATCCCCACAACCCACCATTTCCCTCACTCCCCTCTGTACATTCTGAAGTTCCTTCATTCTTTCCTACTCCTCTCACCCCACTATGGATCAGCATCCACTTATCAGAGAAAACATTCAGCCTTTTTTTTTTTTTTTTGGATTGGTTTATTTCACTTAGCGTGATATTCTCTAGTTCCATCCATTTACCTGCAAATGCCATAATTTCATTCTTCTTTAAGGCTGAGTAATATGCCATTGTATATATGTACCACATTTTTTTTATCCATTCATCTGTGGAAGGGCATCTAGGTTGGTTCTATAATTTAGCTATTGTGAATTGAGCTGCTGTAAACATTGAGGTGGCTTCATCACTGTAGTATCCTGATTTTTAGGCCTTTCAGGTATGAACCAAGGAGTGGGATAGCTGGGTTAAATTGTGGTTCCATTCCAAGTTTTCTGAGGAATCTCCATACTGCTTTCCATAGTGGTTACACCAATTTGCAGTCTCACCAGCAATGTATGAGTGTGTTTTTTCCCCTACATCCTTGCCAACACTTACTATGGTTTGTATTCTTGATAGTTGCCATTCTGACTGGAGTGAGATAAAATTTTAGAAAAGCTTTGATTGCATTTCTCTAATTGCTAGAGATGATGAACATTTTTTGTATGTTTGTTGATTGATTATATTTCTTCTGTGAAATGTCTAGTCAGTTCCTTAGTCCATCTATTGACTGGGTTGTTTATATTTTTGGTGCTTTGGGGGTTCTTTATATATCCTGGAGATTAATGTGTTTGTTAAAGATTTTTTCCCATCCTGTAGACTCATCACATTATTGATTGTTTCCTTTGCTGAGAAGAAACCTTTTAGTTTGAATCCGTCCCATTTATTGATTCTTTATTTTACTTCTTGTGCTGTAGGAGTCTTATTAAGGAAGTCAGGTCCTAAGCTGACATGATGAAGATTTGGGCCTCACAACTTCTTAACAGTTCCACATTGAGGACCAACCATCTAGCACACAAACCCTTGAAGGACACACTCAAACAATACCAAACCATAGTATCTTTTTTCATGTTTATTGTGATTTTCTTTTCGTATCAAGCCTATCCAGTCAAATTTTAATTTTAGGCATTATAAGTTTTAATTCTATAGTCTCCATTTTGTTCATTATTATAGTTTCATATTTTAACATTTTCTGTTTGTTTTAAATAATATTTTCCTTAATAATTGGACCTGTTCACAGTAGATGTTCTGAAGTGTCTGCTAATCTCAACATCTGTGTGAGATGGAGGTTGGCTTTATTCACAGGTTTGTCTCTTGATGACTGAACAACTTTATTTCTGTTTCTGTCTTGATTTTGCTTTGTCTTTTTAATGTCAAGTATTTGGGCTGTGTATCAGACATTGTGATCAACATGTTGTAGGGAGTTTGGATTTTGTTATTTTTCAATGAAGAATCTTGAATTCTTGGCTCTTGTTCTATCAGACAGTTAACTTAGCTAAATCATAACTCTTCTTCCTTTGCTGTTAAAGCAGTTGAAATTTCCCCTCAGTTCTTTGAGCCTCCAACTATGTCTTTCACCTGGAGCCCTGGAGTTTATACAGTTCAGGGATTAGCAAGGAGATGAATAGAGTTTGTAAACAGATTTGGTCCCACTCCTTTATAGCTCTGTTCCCTGGGGATATTCATCCTCAGACCTGAGCTTTCTCCTCTGCATTCAGAATGCCTTCTAGCTTCTCAGCCAGGGAAGGATCCAAAGATAAAAAGCTGAAAAACCATAATTTTTCACCAGCACACTCTCTTTCAAGATTTTCACTCTCTTTCAAGGATTTTCCCCCTTAAGTTCTGGGAACTTTGTTCACTCTCCAATGGAATGTTTTAAATAGAATGTTTTAATCCACATTTTGTCTTGAGTTTATAATTGTTATCTATGGGAGAGTCAGTCACTCTACTATTACTGGAAGAGAATCTATACAGATTTTAATAAGCTAAAGCACCTGTATATTGTAGACTTTGTCTTATGGTATCTTGGGAAGGAAAGGCCAAAAGCCAAA
This sequence comes from Geosciurus inauris, assembly GCA_004024805.1. Classification (NCBI taxonomy): domain Eukaryota; kingdom Metazoa; phylum Chordata; class Mammalia; order Rodentia; family Sciuridae; genus Geosciurus; species Geosciurus inauris. Next base: position 2,177 of record PVHX01010713.1, on the reverse strand, counting down.
AAGCAATTTTTTTTTTTGTGGTGCTGAGAATTGAACCCAGGGGCCTGTACATGTTGGGCAAGCACTCTATCAAATAGCTGTATCTCCAGCCACGCCTCCCAAAAGCATTTTTGAAATCAGAGACTATTTTTTGAGGACAAGAATAATCATATAATTAACATTTTGCTTGTAGCTCACCGGTTCACACTGTGAAATAAATCAATTGCAGAGAGTGTAGCTTGTTGCCAAATGCAATCTCTTTTGAACACATAGTTGTCTAACAAAGGTTGATCAACTAATCCACAGTAAAGCTGACACTTGTGGTCAGTATGCAGTTTCTCAATAGTGAGAATTTGTGTAAACTTTAAAGTTTATTGATCAATAAAAGCATATATAAAAGAAATGTCCAGGGAAACTAGACTATGGAGATATAGGATTAGTTATGTGTATATAAATGTTTTTGGTTTGTTTTCTAGAAAAACATTTGCTTGTATGAAACCTGGCCATAAGTGTGGGTAAAAGTTATTTAAAATATCTGATAAAATGACCAAGTCTTTCTTTTCACAAGTTACTGAAGCCAATTAAAATTGGGCAGTAATGGAGAAATGGATGAATTCAAGGTGACAGTTTGTTCTCCTTTAAATTACATTTTCTTCTTTGCCTTTTGTGCCAAAAAGAATGTAATTTTTATGAAATGAGTTTTATAATATGTATTTGTTAAGAAAAATGGGCCAACCAAAGTAAAGAGTCATTATATGCTTTTTCCTTGAATTGAAAACATGCTCTTGCATATTGATGAAAGGAAGCAAGAAGAGCAAATGGGTACTTTTTAGGCATCACTGGTAACTGTCATTGTGTGGGAAATGATAAGCCAATTATTATCATTTTTAATAAGAATGTTGCATTCTTCTTCCAGAGAGGTCTTAAAATAAATCATTTTAACATGTAAAAGTAGTTCCTTGGGATGGAGCTGCATTAGGTTCTTTTGAACTGTGTACAGTGCATGGCATATAGGAAAAAGGAAAGAAATATTTATTATTTAAATAGGTTTTTTTTTTGACCAATTTTTAAATGAATGAAATATGTTGATAGATCATTTAGATTTTCACAATTTCTATCACTTTATATGTTATTTTAATGGTTGACAGTTTTCATATGAATACTTCTATGTTATGTAAATTTCTTATTTTAAAGTATAATCATTTGTTGAGTAAATAAATTTTATGCTTTATGTAAAGTGAGATCACACACAGTTTGAGACCACACTAAGATCTCTTTCTCTAGTGATGAACATACATCTTCATAGTTTAAAATTTAAATGTTGCTAGAGAGATCATTGTTTGAGGGGGAATCAATTGTATTCTGGGGCAATAGGTGTTTTCTGTTTGATTTTATATATGGAATTTTTAACACATAGTAAAAAATATCAATAAATATTGAGTTAAACCATGGACAATGAAATCTAGGTTTATTGTTATTAATATATGTTATTAACATATATTAATGTTATTAAGATAATAAATGATGTGATTGTAATATTTCTTAGCTAATAAAGTGTCCATCAGAAAAGTTCATAGAAGAATAATAATTCATTCAGGGTTATTCACACTCCACTGGGATTTTCAAGCATAGGATTAACTTTTTAGTGACTTATCTAAATATAGTGAACTTTTTCCCTACTTTCATCATGAAGTTTTATAACACATATGTTAGCATGTTCAGTTTTGCTAATTTATTTATTGTTCCTGGCAGGGATTATGCAGCTCGTTGAGGAACTGAGGATTCTGCAGTTATTCCGGACAAGAATTTTTTTTTTTCATATTAAACATCTTTATATGCACTTTCAATGAACAGTATCTATATATTTACATTTCTCTCTCTCTCTATATATATATTTTTTTATCAACCATCTTTACTATACCCATTCCCCTTTCCTGCCCCCCGCCTCCCCCATGTCGCGTCCAGTGTTTCTCTATTTCTCTTATGTTTCCCATTCCCTCCTCCCTTATTCATCAGCATCCACTAATCAAAGAGACCATTCGGCATTTGGTTTTTTGGGATTGGCTTACTTCACTTAGCATAATGCTTTCCAGTTCCATCCATTTGCCTGCAAATGCCATAATTTTATTCTCTTTTATTGCTGAATAATATTCCATTGTGTATATGTACCACAGTTTCTTTATCCATTCATCTATTGA